>PVKM010025814.1:0-19726 GCA_004027735.1 Carollia perspicillata | reverse complement strand
AGTCATTAAGTCTCTGCTCAAATGTGAACTCTATCTAATGCAATACTATTTGCTTATCAGTCTTAGTTTCTTACTATATTTTATTTATTTTCATAGCATTCGTCACTATCCAACATACCATATGTTTACTTATTTACTTGCTTAGGTCTATTTCCCCCACTAGTATGTAAACTCCATGAGAAAAGGGTTCTCATTTTTTTCCCGCATCTTGATTCTTGGTTATTTGTCTAGGATAAATTCTGGTAGATTTCCTCCGACATCTAAGGTTTAGAGGAAGAAAGACCTAGAGGAAGATAGAGAACTGGCTTTCCCGTTGAAATGAAACAGAAAGATGTGTGCTCTGAAGTCAGGACGCTGAGATTGAAATCACAGTTCTACTATCTACCAGCCACATGATCTCCAGTACATTACTGAACCACTTTTTGCTACAGGTTTTTTAATCTGTAAAATAGTATAAAGACATCATCTAACTTACATTGTTGATATAAGAATTAAATAAATTGATACATGCGAACCATCATTAAAAGGGCCTGACATATAAAAGAGCCCTCTAAATGTTTGTAAAGTAAGCGATGTGTATACTTTTTAGGTTACCACGCATCCTGACTGGACCCTTGGAATCATAAGTGGGGATTCCCTTCCTATCATTCATTCTTTTGTTGCACACACGAGCAGTCTCATCTACTGTGCTGTCATTGTAATGACCCTCCTTATCAGCTCCGGAGTTGTAGTCCTTCTTCTAATCAGTTTACACAATTTCATTTCTGATAGGAGGCCCCTTTTAAGCTATGCCAGTCCAGATGTTCTGCTGCCATGAAATATGAATGAGGTTCACTTACAAATAAAATATCAGAATATATTGGAATAACACAATCGGGTGTTTTTGTATAGAATTACAATGAACTTAGATGGCTCATTTCAACACCAATTCTCCTTCCCTAGAACGTGGACCTATCGCCACCTACGACTGGGCCCTGCTCCAGTGTTTTTCCGGTTCTCATCTGCTTTGTCCTTTTCTGTCCTGACCCAAGTTGTCCTCTTCTTGGGTCCCACGCTGTCCTAGGTGAGCGGTTGGCATCTTCGCTGGGGTACTGCCTCAAGTTATCTAGAGGTGATGGGACTTCACTGGCTCCCTCCGTGAACTGCTCTGTGTCCAGTTATATATTCTACAGAAGTTTGCTGCCTCAACAGCAAAAAATGTCCCTTGTTACTGCTTCTCTTTCTGTTTTTTTTTTAAATTATTGATATGATTACAAATGTCTTCTATTTTCTCCCTGTCACCCAGCCCCCACCCCACTCCTGGCCTTCACCCCATTGTTGTCTGTGTCCATAGGCTATGCATATATGTTCTTCGGCTGATCTATTCCAGCGTCCCAACTCCCTACCCCCGAGATCTGTCAGTCTGTTCCATGTATCCATGCCTCTGGTTTTATTTTGTTTGTCAGTTTATTTTGTTATTCTTAGAGTCCACATGTGAGTGAGATCATATGGTATTTGTCATTATCTGACTGGCTTATTTCACTTAGCATAGTGCTCTCCAGGTCCATCCATACTGTTGCAAAGTATAAGAGTTTGTTCTTTTTTACAGCCACGTAGTATTCCATTCTGTAAACGTACCACTGCTTTTTTTATCCACTTATCCACTGATGGGCATTTGAGTTGTTCCCATGTCCTGGTTATTGTGAATAATGCTGCTATGAACATAGGGGTGCATATATTCTTTCTGATCGGTGTTTTGGGATTCTTAGGATATATTCCCAAAAGTGGGATCACTGCTTCCACCATCCCTTTGCCTTACAGGCCTCTTTTAGCTTATAGACTGCTGAGCAGGGCAGGGTTATTTCTCAATGGAGGAAACTGCTTAAGTCCATCTCAGGAAGAGCCCTTATGAGGAATACTCTCTCCTCCAGAAAGCTAAAACAGAGCCTTACTGTTTGGCTTTTCCCTTTTCCACTTCAGAGCATCTCCTTGGATGCAACAGAAGAACTAGGATCAAAGGTGCTATCAGCAAGAAAATGCTGCCTACTTCTCTATAATAATGAAGTGTGCATTAGTGGGGAAAAAAGTGCAACCGAAGCTTTCAGCTCAGAATACTGCTATTGCCCCTTCCATTCTGGAGCTTTAGGCAATCCTGGGCCAACCAGTCCTTTTGACTGCCCTGCACACTTACCACCAACTTCTGGAAAACTCCTTATCATACAACGATTCTCAAAGATATTGGCCTTGGAAAGCCTTTTCAGGTTAGTCCTCCTTAAGTTCTTTCCAATACTTCAAATTTCTGAGAACATAGCACAGGAATCCAGAGAGACTCATCCATAGTATACTTAGGTACCGGACCAAACTCCACAGCCTAGATGTATATATTTTTAAAATCCAAAACAAGCTCTGAATCTGGAGTGTGGGACGTGCCTTGAAGGTCCTAGATTGATAAGTAACTGTTAATTCCATGAAGCCTTATCTTTCGTTTAAAAGAATGATCATATTCATTATATACTCATACCTAGATGTGCCTAAATGCTGTTTCCTGTGAAGACCCATAAAAATATAATCAAATGAAAATAAAGGTTAAATTTATTGTTTAATAATTCTCAGTCTTACGGCCTTGTTTCCTTAAGTATTCTACTAGACATATCTATCCTTGCCTCTCCTAGCATGGTCCCTGCTTGGCACCTGTATATGACAGGAGCCCATCCCGTGACCATAGCTGATGACCAGAGTTGGACATCTGATCAGGAGGTACCAGTCAAATTCTTTATCTTGTGGATTTGAATCAAGAGGTAAAAAGCCCTGTGACCAGCACAGGAAGGTTGTGTGGATATGGGAGTGGTGGCTGTGTTTTGCCACACGCGAGATGAAAACTTGGCCAGTCAATAGAGAGGAGCGGGCAAATGGAGAACATTCTGGAGAGAAATAAAGGCCTGAGATCCTGTGGCCCCGAGAGAGGCAGAGTGGCCTTCCTTCCTGAGCACTTTGCAGGGGCTAAAATACCACGTTCAGCTTTATTCCCTATCCTTGGATTCTGTAAAAACTGGATATTTGTAACACACTGTCCTTTACTTATAAGAGCTCGAGTGGGATTATATTACCTACAAACAAAAGGGCTTTGAGAGCAGCATGTCTTTCCAAGGCTGAGAGCAGGCTCAGCCTCTTATTCGGCTCACTCGATGCCCCGGCCCGGGGAAGTGTGGACACAGAGTAGGGACTGAGCTGCTCAGCTGAAATTCACGACTGTGACTGCCCATTTTTTACTTTCATAACTTGTATTTTTTATTATATAATTTCACTTATCCTTAGAGTTACGCCATTATATTTATTTTCTTTAACAAGAGAAAAACAAGGTCCAAAAAGCCTACCAGTCTTATAAGCAACAGAAAATATTGAGCACATAGTGTGACTTCAGAGGCAACTGGAAGGCCTCAGGGTCACCCGCCTCTCTTCCTTAACTTGTGGGCCTCTGAAAAACTATTAGAATTCTTCCTGAGGTCATTTTGGTCTTCCAAGTTGTTAATTAAAATACAAATATCTTGGCCCATATTTCCCAAAATGTGTTCTGCAGAATTCTAATCTGTTGAGATCCTCCATGAAAAATAAAACAAGAAAGTAAGACGAATAAATAAGGAGCCACAATATACTATATCCACATCTTGGAGATTCACAGGGCATTGTGGCACACTAATGGCTCGGAGAAGTCCACAGGTGGTTTTGGGGGAGGTGACTATGGTCCACTTGTCACGAAAACTGTCTGGCTTAGCATCATGACTCTGCCACTCACCAGTTGTGTGACTTAAAGAAAAATGAGGATAAAAAGTGAGGCAGTAGCCCCACCACACAGGGTTATTGGGAGAAGTAAATGAAGCCATGAATGTCAAGTACCTAGCACCTGACCGGCACATAGACACACTCAGTAAAATCTGCTTTTAGAATTAATGTAGCTTTTTCTAAAATGTTATTGAGCTGTGCCTCTTAAACATAGATCACTTTTTGACACCTATCAGAATGCATACCTTAGAGGATATTAGAGGGGGAAAATCTGTTTAAGAGAGGAAAAGAGCAAAAAGCAATGACAGGGAAGTGAGGGAATAGACAATGGCAATTATGCTTATTTTATAATTTAGCAATGATTCTGTTTAATTTAGCAATAATAAATTTAGGTATAGCTCTCTCTCCTATCCTAGTATAGTAACAGGCTTATAGGAGGCATTTAATAAAAAGGATTGCTATTTAATTAATTTAAAATAAAATGGTACATTTATTTTAACTCTCCTTTATAACTCTTTTGCTGTCACTTTAATTTTAATCAATTTCAGAACCAGAGAAAAATCCTGGTCTAGAAAAAGTACTTGAAAGTATTGATCATCTCAACATTTCACAGTGGCCTTAGAGTTAGTTTTCAAGGCTACAAAAATATTTCCAGTGTTCTAGTGCTGGCCAAGCCGAAAGTAAAGTCATCAGCCCATAGTTGCTTTAGGCCCTGAACCTAATGTCAAACTCTATACCAGGACAAAAGCAAAATAAAACAGCAACGCCCCTCTAGCTAGGAAACAAAGAATGAACAAGCAGAGACTGGTCTTATCTTCTGCAATCTGAACTGCTTTGGTGTTGGGGTTCCACACAGGGGTGTGACCAGTGCTACTCTGTCTTGCATGAGAAATTAGCAGCATCCATTCCAAAGAAAAATGATAATTGCTCAGTAGAAGGAAAGCATAAAAGGCCCTTCACAGCATTGTTTCAGAAACACCCAAACGAAGAACATGTAATTAGGGGCAAACAAACCCAGCTCCGCTGATGTTTGATAAGCATCTCTAAATCTCAAACCAGTTTTCTTGTGTTCATATGTCATTAAATATGCCATTGATTTTGTGGTCAGCCACTTCTCCTTTACTTTTCGTAAGACAGACAGGCAGATACTCAGACAGACAGACAGATGCATGGAGAGACATCTTACAATGGTCATTCGAATACATTAATTTTGCAAATTTTCTTTATGTATGCTGTATTCCTCCTCACTGCAGACAGACATTGAGGAGATGGGAATAAATGTGAAGAAAGAAGACTATACAGCTAAAGACGATGTGCATAGTGGTTAAGTGCATAGTTTTTAGGATTAGAGAGACCTGGGATCTCAGTTACGGCCCCATTATAAAGTAACAGTGTGACATTTGGAAAAGCACTTAACCTCCCCAGTTTGAATTTACTGAAGGAAATGATATCAAAATTTCAAGGTGTTGTAAGGATTAAATGAGATAGTGTATGTAAAGCATTTAGCATAGGGCCTGGCACATGGCCATACCAGCTAGCATTGAGTGAGTCCCGTAGGCCAGGAATAGAGCCAAATGCTTTAAATGCATCGCTTCACCTAATCCTCAAAATAATCTTTCAGGAGTGCATGCATTTATTGTCTCCTCTGTATGGGTGAGGAATCTGAGGTTTAGAGACATCAGGTAACTGGCCACAGGGAGCGGCAGAGCCAGGCTCTGAGTCCACAACTGGCTGATGCAGAGGTCTCGTACCAGCACCGCATATGATGGAGTCACAGGGTAGTTACTTCAGCTGAGAACCCACTATGTGCCTGGAGCTTCGCAAATTCACAAATAACTCATTAGTATTTGTTACTAAAAAGCCAATTTTATCTCTCATTCTATAGATAGGGAAATGAAGGCATTAAGAAATTAACCACGTCCCTCAAGTTCATGGGTCAGCACCCTGTGCAGTTACAAGGACCCTACACTTAGGAGGACCTGCGCTTTCATGCTCTGCTGTGTCCATCCTAAAATTCTTAAGCATCTTTGAAGAAGAGGTCCCAGAAGTAGACACATAAATATAGATACAGAGATATATTTTTTGCATTGGGTCCCACAGATCAAGCAGGGAGTCCTGCCTTCAAACTTTTTCTCATGATGCTGCACTTCTGCTGACTGTTGGAATTAAAGCCAGAGTGAGGGGACCATTCCTTTTTCTGAAGGCAGCATTGGAAGCATCCTGCCTTTAGGAACCTAGGAACAGAGGCCCACCCGTTAATGTTTGAAAGTACGGCCTAATGACAGAACAGTCTTAGAACATGAATGGAATGGAGGTGGAAATTTTAAAAACAAAAACATCCATTTACATTGCATTCTTAAACACCCTTGAAAAATGGAAACTCAGGTCAATCAATGCCTCCGACATGCTCATAGTAATAATATCACAGATTTACTGTCAGAGAGTAAGTGTGCACAGACATATTACACCGGATGACATCACCTTGCCCAGTAGAACTCCAGAGAAATAAAGCCAAACAGATGAGAAAATAAATGTTTATAGTGTCACTATGGTCAGGATACTGGCTTAATTTAAATGTATGTTGTAGAGTAAGAACTTGCAGTTAGGTTTGTTTAATACTGATGGGGGAGAGCACTTAACCACTATCTAACCTTGGCACAAAACACCAAGAATACCTCCATACAGGTGTTCGTCTGTCTTCATCTCCAGGGTTTTTGTACTTCTTTTCTCTTACTAGAGGCAGGCTCCCTTTAAGTGGCAGGGGCAAATGGCTGCTGTCCCCCCAAGGCTCACATCCTTGTAGCACGCAATCCAAAGCAAAAGAAACCATCTCTCCCCCAGCCTCCCTACATCAAATCAATGGAAAGGCTCTGCTTAGCCTACAGTGTTTACATGTTAGACCATTCAGCGTGAGCAGGGGTATGGTGATGCTGTGATTGGCCAATTTTGGGTCATGTGCCCAGATGTGCAACCAGAAGTAGGTAGACGCTCTGGCAGATTAGGATGCTCCATTTATTTATCCTTCATTGTTTATCTGAAATTCAAATTGAGCTGGGAGCTCTTTTTTTTTTTTTTTTGGCAATACTTCTAGAACCACAACGGAGGGAGAGGCAGCATTTTCCAAGAAAAGAAAGAGCTGTGGACTAACAAAAAGAATATTTCTTGAAGACAAAGTTCAGCTCAGTTCTATTGGTGTTATATTTAGGCTCAAAAGGCTAGATCTCAGTCCCAAATTGCAGAGGGAAATGCTGAGTTCCAGTCGCAGCCCCATTTTGCTGATTAAACACTCCATTTGTGAGGTAACATAGCTAGCCATTTGCAACTCTAAATTATGTTTGCCACCAGTTTCTATGTTCAAAAGCTATTAAATTTCTACCTAAAACTTTAAATTTATTTCTCTAGTCACACGAATATTAATGAATCCAAACGGATCACAATACTTATGTCGTTTAAGCATTTGGGTTTATATTAAAAGTTCAATGTAACATTTTGGTTTTAAATGGAATGAAAAAGCTAGTTTGATTGATTGATTGATTTAAAACCAGGATATACTTTTTAAAAATGTTGAATCAAAAAAGTGTGTATCTTGCCAAAGACCTACACAGTCAAATAATTTTGAAGAAATCAATCTAGTTAATTAAAAAATATTTAAGGGAATTCTAGCCAATGACTCAGATATTGGGAATAATATCAAATAGAATGAAATTACTGTAGAAAAGGAAAATTTAGATGGCTTCCTGCAATATGTTGAAATGTAATTTATTCTTAAACACCAGTCTCAGCATTGTGACATTAAGTTACATATAAAAATGAAGACTAAAAATTTCCTTTCTTCCTCTCTCAATCTTATGGCCATCCCCTTGCCCTCCCTTGGACTCTCATCCTCATGTCAAACATGACAAAAATGTAGGAAAACAATCTAAAACAGCACTGTCCCATGGGTTATAGTGAGAGCCAAAGTAAGATTTTGTAGTAGCCACATTAAAAAGGAATAGGTAAAAGCAAATTAACAGTATATTTTATTTAACCTAATATGTTTTAAATTGTATTATTTCAACATATAATCACCAGAAAATTATTAAGGAGGTATTTTATAGTCTCTTTATATTTACAACTTGGATACTAATTTAATTGAAAATATTAGATCTCACAAAATGTACAGTTGAAAAAGTAAATTCACATACCCAACTTGTTACAAAAATATTTAGTAATTTTTCAATAACTGAATTGAATTTTATTTTAGGATATGTATCTATTAGGGTCCACTCAGGAGACAAAACCATATATATATAAAAGCAGGTAAAAATAAAACCTATTTGCTCTCACAGACAGCAACTGCAGGAAGCAACTACTACTACTAGGGCTGGGGTAACACAGGAAGAGGGTTGGAATTTATAAAACTTGGAAACTTAAAGTTGGGTCCCTATGGAGATGAAGTTCAACCCTTACAGGAAAACGAATGCACTGCTTGCCTAGCCCTGTGTCAGCACTTTGAAACTTTGAGGATTTCTAACGAGCCACAGTAAAACCTTTATATACATTTCAAGCATTATAATAACAGAACTAATACATTTTTACGTGGCAGCTGAAAAGAGTCTAAACTATTCATAGGCACATAAAATTAAAAGTATTAAATTGATAAAGAGATGGAAAACAAAAGTTATTGAAATTTTCATGGTAGGAGAAGATCCACACCAAAACTGCATTCTTCCGTTGTGGACATAGGTAAATGATCATCTAAGCCAGGACTCAGCAAACTTGGGCCAAATCCATCCTGCTATCTTTTTGTAAATGAAGTTTTATTGGAACACAGCCATGCTCCTTCATTTACGCATTGTCTATGGCTGCTTTTCCACTACTAGGGCAGTCCTGTGAAGCCTAAAATATATACTGGTTGCTCTTAATAAAAAGTGTGTGGAACCCTGATCTGAACCTTTGCTGAAATAAATGTTTTTGCTCATTTAAACATAATACTAGTAGCAAAGTATTTCCTAGTATGTCAGACAGTACCTGTCCCATTCACTGCACAATCCAATCACAATTCTGGTGCATGTCACAACCTGTTTTTTAATGTTGGTTTACTTTAAGCTTTCTCAAAATCTTAGGAACTGCAAAGAGTCAGCAAGCATATGATTAAGAATGGCCTGACTACTGTCATTCTCCCCTCTAAATTCTGTAGTACATATTTTTTAATAGAATATAATCTAGCCCTGGCTGGTGTAGCTCAGTGGATTGAGCGCGGGCCTGCGAACCAAACAATCACGGTTCGATTCCCAGTCAGGGCACATGCCTGGGTTGCAGGCCAGTTCCCAGCAGGGAACACATGAGAGGCAACCATACATTGATATTTCTCTCCCTCTCTCCTTCCCTTCTAAAGATAAATAAATAAAATATTTAAAAAATAGAATATAATCTAAATTTAAAACTTGAATATATGAATGCTGAGATTTCATTTCTTTCTTTCTTGTGCTTTTTGACTAAACTTCCATAAAAGATCAAGAACCCAACTCTGTGTACTAATGAGGTAAAAGAGTCCCCCTGTCTGCAAACAGCTGAAATCAACAAATGGAGGCATAAACTCAGGTTCTATTAGTAATAGTAGCTAACTTTGCTGAGTACTCAAATATTTCAGGCACTGCATTGGGCAATTTACTTGGATTATGTAGTGTTAGGATAGTGGAAAAACAAAACAATTGTATTTTGTTTATAAGAAAAAAATCTAAAAATAAAGCTTAAAAGGAAAAAAAAGAGAAAAGTTTAGAGCGGGGAGGGAAATGTTACTTTTTAACCTGTGTGTGGTAACATTCAAGGAGAGCTCATCAGGGGGAAATAAACTGTGTGAGTCTGAAACTCATAAAAGAAATCTGGATAAGAGCTAGAGATTTACATGCATTCAGTGAAGTAGGGAAAGAAGATCAAAGTACAGAGGAACATACACATTGAAGGGATGGAGGATGTGGAGGAAAACTAGGAACTTGATTAGTGGCCATGTTACATGATACCAAAGAATGTGTGTTAATTTGATCAATTGTGGTAACGGCATTTATATTTTAAATATCCTTATCTGTTAGATACAAATATTGAAGTATTTGTGAATGACATCGTGTAATGACTGAAATTAGATGTGAAATACTCTGGATTTTTTAAAGGTGTGTTTAGTAGGGGGAAGTTACATTGGTGAAATAAATTTGACAAAGATCTTGAAGCTTAATGCGTACATTGGGGTACTACCTCTTCCACTTTTGGGCATGTTTGAAAATATCCATAATTAAAACAAGACTAAAAAGCTAAATTATTAGCACAGACTTCCAGCCAAAGAAAAAAATGTTTATGTTCATCGTTTTGGTATGAATGGACACTGTCTAAGTTTGCTAGTGTGGACAGTTATTGTTCTGTAGAAATATCTCTGAGTGGGACAAACACATATCTGGACATTTTTAGTCTGACCTGTAACTATACATAGATTTTTGAACATAGTGAGGAAAATCATTGAGTGAACACAGACTGTGAGAAGATGTTGTGAGAAGTCATGTATCTGAAAAGCCTAAATAAATAAATCACAACATCTTAAACCGTGGTGCACGCTCTCTGGAAGGTGTTGCATAGGAAAGATGGAGACCTCCAGGCTCTCTAAGAAGAAATAAGGGTCGCCCGACTTCCTACATGTCCAAAGGGGAGCTTAGGGAGGAAGAAGGAATCATGAGCATTTCTTCATGCTGTGTTCCTTCCAGTATACTGGATGTCTGACCCCTACAAGGAGGTGTCCTTCGCCACCTCTGAGTTTCTGGGAGGCGTGACTTGCTCATCACCCTTGCTCCACACCTGTCCTGCCCACTGCAGTCTAAGGTTCACAGGGACAGGGATCATGCTTGTGGAATCACTATGTCACCCCGCCCCCTCTATTGTGCCTGGCGGACAATAAGTGCTCAATGACTGCTATTTGACTAATAGAGTGTCTTTTTTGTTCCAAAATTATTTCCTAATATTCTTTAGCCTATTCTATATGATAAAGGTTTGTTTTTATTGAGAAATGGCAAATAAAGGCTTTATACCCCCTGAAGATTAAATACTAAAATCCCCATGACAATGTTTTTGTTCTTAGGGGACTGCGTGCATTCAAAGGATGTTGATAATGCCTAATAATGCTCTAGGAACTTAGCCAAGAACACCATCACCTAGGAGTTTGGAAACCTTGAGAACTTTTCTCCTGGTGTGTTTAAGAGTATCAAGCTCATTCTGCACGAGGAATGTACTGTCTTACGCTGCCATTTCTGTCTTTCCCCACCTCTGCCCTTAAGTAACACTGCGGTTTCTTTTCAGGGTCATACACGATTCCAGCAGCCTTTTTGGTGGGGGAAGATCACGCTACATGCTTCCTTCAGCTCTCGCGGCTCTAATAAGAGACAATCCCCACAGCACAGTGTAGTTTCTCAGCAGGATAAAAGCTAGTTTCTACAAAGTAATATTTCTCTCTTGAGAAACTATAGTTTGTAACTCTGGTGCTATCAAATTTCCAGGTCATCTTTGCTCGCTGGGAAAAAGAAGACTTACGAAGAGAAATTGCTCCCTGGAGGGAGAAGAAGGTGACAACTGCCCCCCAAACTGACCCCATGTCCTACAAGCCTGGCTACAATGGGCCACAGGGAGGCTGCCGAGCTGTTGGGCAGAGGAGGTTTGGGTGACCGCAGAAGGAAAGATCCCTTGAATGGAATGACTCGCATGGCCCGTCTGTACAGCTTTCCAACTGACCAACAGAGCCATCCACCGTGCTCTGCTCATTTTCAAGATGCTGAAGGTGGCTCAGCGGATTAACAGACTACTGCACTGGCTTTCTCAAATGTACTTGCACAGAATTATTTAATGTCATTTTCAAGGGCAAAGGGAAAGAGCTCTGATAGTCCTGCTGGTGAGCAGAGGATAATAACAACATAAAATGCAGCCCCAGCCCTTACCACCAAACAGGGAGAACACTGCATGGGAGAGCGGTGTTCTCCCATCGTTTCTGTTCTGCACTCGGCATTTGAGCTCTCTGCTCCCCCTGCTTCCTCCCTACAGGGTCGCCACGAGGGGACAGAGGAGGAAGCTGCGCTGGGGAGAGGTCCATTTCCCTTGAACACAAGCTCACAAAGTGCACCCCTGCTCCTCACATCACATTTCCAGCCCCAGCCCGGCCAGGAGAACACTTCAAGTCAACTTCTTTGTGACCTTTGGAGTTTACCGTGATTTCTTAAAAGTCTAGACAGACCTAGTGAAGGGAGAAAAGTATCACTTGCCGTAGAGTTGTATCCTGGATAGCTGATTTGGGTTGAGGTTTACATCATTATTTGGTTGTATTTACCCAATATCTTACCTGCTCTAGTGTCTGGTTTTTCTAATGTGTGCTGTTTTTCATCCTTAATTGCTCTTATTTACCAAATGTCTTATATTACCTAGTTTTTCAGAGGTACCCTCTTTTTTATTTTACTGTAAACAGAGGCCAATAAAATTGGGGACTTGCTTAATAGCCAAAAACAGCCATCGAGCACCCTCTGCACCCTGAGCTGACGGACTCTGTGGGGACTCTCTAAGTCTCCATCCTTATAATCAGTGCTTTTCATAAGAACTAAAGAGTGTGCCTTTAAAAGGAAATTGGAAACACCAACAATTTATTTGATAAGGATCATCTTCTAAAAACAAACAAGCAAACGAATAAAACTTCGGAATCCTTTGTGCCTTAAAAAGTTACATATTGGTGCTTAAACTTTTGAAACAATGCATGTGAACAGATATATTGTAATATGTCTGTGAGAGAAGGTAACAATAGAAAATACCTACAAAGAGTATTAAGTCAAAGATAGATTGCATAAATATAATACACTTTTTAAAATTTTGAATGTTTACATTTTACATTTTGCTATTCTTTTTCTCACTGGACAGAAACATATTTTGGTTTTTCCATTCTCCTCTAAGAAAGTCTAGGCTGCTCTAATTGTGGCCAAGCACAGAATTAACTAGAACTCCGTAATAATACAGCTCATTGCAGAGATTCAGTTGTGCTGTGGGACAAATCGCATCCAGCAAAAAATCATAACAACATGGAGAAAAAGCCTAATCTAGCAGAGTATATGCCTATTTATTTGGTTTTCTCCTAAGGCTTTTACTTTCTTTTTACACTATACTCTCTTGGGCCAACTGCCTTATCATTGGAGTATTAATCAGTACTCAAATTATATAAAATACATATGAGTCTATCCAGAAGGTATCCAGCCATGTACTGTGAAAAACAGAGACATTTCTTGAAGAAGATACAAGATATATTGTACATACAGCAATGACACCTCAGTGTCCTTCTAAGTAGGCACCTTGGGACCTTACAGTTTCTCTAATCACCATTAGCTACCCCATCGTATTTTCCTGAATCTCATCAATGGTTTGAAATCTCTTCTCTTTCAAAGGTGATTTTCGTTTTGGGAAAAGCCAGAGATTGCAGGGCACCAAATCTGGGCTATAGGGGGCTGAGTCATCTAGCTGAATTGATTTTTACCAAAAAAACTCTGCAAGAGACATGATGCATGAGTGGGCACATTGTCGTATTGAAGCTACCAATTACCAGTTGCCCATACCTGCAGCCTTTTTAACCATCCAAATAACTTCCACAGGGGAATTTTCAAGCTTAATACAAAATCTGATGCAGATCTGTTGCTCTACTCACTCAATGATTTTTAATGTGATGGCCACACAGTGGACATGCTCACTCAGTGGGCATCTACCACCCCCACTGACTGGTACAATGAAGTCGCCATTGTTCATGCATGCACAATCCAATCCACTCTCCTTGGCTTCCAGCTTACACCAATGCCATGCAAACCATTCTGATTTTATTAACAATAGTTGGACTTTTTCTGGACAGACCTCACATATATATATCATATATATATATATATTATATATATATAATATGTTATGCATAATATTATGTACATATTATGAATTTATAGGTCCTTACAGTTTCTTTGAGCACCTTTCATGAATTCACAACCAGTAGTTGTGCATATATTCAATTACCAAAAAGATCTTTTACTCTGTTTTAAAGCTATTTAAGAACTGATTGTTCTTGCAGGCAAAATTAATAAGAGATAACTTCACAATAGCAGTTTAACCAGGTAGAGGTCTATGTGGTTAAATAACAGATGGATCAAAGAATTTTAAGGGTTTTAAATTTTTTCTTTGTACTATAAGGCTTCATATCACCTAGCAGTTCCCACAGAAAGACAAAATCTCCATACTTTCACACGTTCACATTTAACTCATTTCAACAAACATTCACCTAGGCTTGGCCCTGCAGTTCAAAGATGAATGAAACATGATTCTTCTTCAAGGAGCTAATAATCTGAAAAGGAATCAGTAAACAGACAGTCAACCATGTAACAGTGTAATAACTACAGAACTATCAGTATGAACAAAAGGCTCTGGGCATGCAGGAGAGCAAATTATCAGCTCCCCTGGGGAATAATGTGTGGAGAGATCCTGGATTCCCTTTACTGGCTGCTTCCTGATACTAAATTTTCCCTTTGGGTGGGATTGTAAGGGATTGTCCCCCACTTCAGTTCCAAGGATGAGTCTTCATATGAGAAAGCCACTCCGAGGCCCTTTTCAAGCGATTAGCTCAAAAATGGACACTATCCATTAATTTCACGGCTATAGGACTGGTTCAAGGAACCCAAGTTGATCCAGTCAGGGGGAAACCTAGGACTTAGTTTGAAAAGTCCCCTCACCCTCCTCCCATTCTCTTTCTATCATGAGTCTTCTCGGTCTCCTTTGCTGGTTCTCCTCTTCTCCCCGGCCTCTGGGTTTTGGGGGCCCCATGGCTCAGAGTCTTGTCTTCTCATCTAGAGATGTTAGGGGAAGGGAAGAGTAACAGCCCCTAACCTCCTCAGAAGGTTGCTAATGATTAACTAAAATAACATGTGCCCATTGCCAAGCACAGGACTCGTCCAAAGTGAGTGTCTGGAAAACACTAGCTGTTTGGTGTGGCCACCTCCACAGGCTGCTTCCTGAGGAAAGCAAAGCAGAGGGGACGTTGCAGCTGAAAATGGAGCCAACGGTTCCTGCTCAGGAGAGAATTGGTATTGGCTGATGCCGTCCTACTCCCTGCCACAAGTGAGGCAACTCCAACCTCAAACTGGCTCCCAGGTGCTGGGGGGCTGCTGTCAAGGGAAGGGTTGGCAAAACTGGGGTATGTGGACATCCCAGGGGCCTCCCCTCTCATAACTTCCGGTTATAACTTCCCTCATGACTTCCTCAAGGCCTCTTGACGTGATCCTGACACAGAGGAGGAGCGGCGGTCCTCACCCTGCCTCTGCCCCCGCCTCTGCCCCTGGTCTCCTCAGAGAAGCTTGGTCAGTTGTTCCCTAGCCTTATATTTTTGGTCTGTATTCTGTTCCCTCGACTTCTACATCAGTGGCTGAGGGCAAGCTGACCCACTAATTCCCAACGAAGGAGACAATGGATTAATGTGGGAGCCGCCTCACGGCCTGGTAAAGGCTCATAAGTCTCTAGGCACAGAGAGGCCTGTTCTCAGCTTTCAGGCACCAGGGCGAAGAGAAACATTTAAAGAGCTGAAGAAACTTTTATAAGGTTCAAAGGGACCTTGGAGCCTGTCCCTCTGCGAATTCAGAGCAATTCTGCTGGATTGATTGATTGATTGATTGATTGATTGATTATTTTTAACCTTGGGGATGACAAGATTTCCCCTGGTACTGGAATAAAAAGAGTTTGAAAACCCACCAACCTAACAGAAACCCCACACTTTACAGGGAAGGAAACTGAGGACCAGAAAGGTTAAGCAGGCCAAACAAAGACCTCAGCAGCCGTGTGAGGAGCAGAGCCCAGGCCTGCCCAGGGCTCGCTCTGCCAAGCACCTAGTTCTTGGAGGCTCTCGGGTCTCACTCAGGACATGGCTGTGCTGGGAGAGGCAAATGGCTCCGACCCGTGGGGGACCGTGGAGTGGGTTGTCGAGTCGGAGCCTCCCCTGACCGGTTCTGACCCAGCAGCTGAGTGGGGAATGCAGCTCTGACCCGGGGCCAAGAGCCCAGGGATACCTGGATAGCTCAGACCTCCGTGCCTGCCAGGAAGGCCTCTAGCCATTCCGTACCCATCACCGCATCACCAGGGCAGAGTTTGTTTAGGAAACTCCACTTCTTAAAATGGTTTTATGAATAGAAGTGAGAAGAATGTTGCATCTTCTAAAGAGCTCAGAGAGAGAGGATCTGTGATCTCAGTGGGGTGGGTTGAATGACTGAATGAATGAACAGGTGAACACTATTGAGCTCCTATTGTTTGCCAGTGACTCTGCAACATGCTTTCCGAGTTCTCTTGTAATCTCCTCTGTACTCTGTGACCCAAACCTCTTGCAGAAGCAGGTGTTATCCCCACTACACATGCGAGGACACTGAGGATTTGGGAGTTGAAGTGACTTGCCAAGTTTCACACCTGACTTGGACTTCGCTCCAACCCACTGTAGTTGTGTGCCCTATTACCCAACATCCTGTGTGGCGTTTTGGCGGATGGTCACCCATACAAACTCTTGTCTTTTTTGCCAATTACTGGTCTATATGGAGGACACAGACTTACTGGGAAAAAAAAGATGGTTCATATAATACTAAATAATCTAGTATGGTGATACTAGATATCTAATGGTGGAAGGGCTTCTTTCCTGTAGAGTTAGGGAAACTCTTTCCTTGAAAATGGGCCCAGATGCATTAAGTGGCCTTTTGATCTCAATCCTTTCCTTAAATTGCCTGGAGTACTCAGTAGGGTGTCTCCTGCCACACGTGGCTTGTCTGGATGTCCTAACTTGGACACTGATCTTCTGGAGTAACTCTACTTGCTTCACCTTTAGAAAGAGAGTAAATTGGGTGCTCTCTCTGCACACAAACACACATACTACATACATATACTTTTACATACATATATATGTATGCATATAAAATATTATGTGGTAACATTAGTGCTATTTACCCAATATTCCCAGCTCTCTGCCTCCTGAATTTATGCCATCATGGCTCCTCTGAAAGTAGTTGGGGGTCATATGGCTGGTCTGGTCAGTGAATTTGAGGACAAGTGATGTCTGTTCCTTCTAAGCTGAGGCTTTCATTGCTGGCATGAAATCATGAGAGCTCGTCTTCTCTCTGCATGTGACCAGCAAGGTCTGAGATGATGGCTGCTCTATCACCTGAATACCTGAATGACTAACTTGAACAGACCTCATCCCCACCCCACTAACCTACAGTGGACATATAGCATAAACAAGAAGTACTTGTTTTAAGCCCATGAGACGATGGGGCTGTTTGTTATACAGTATAAGCAGCCTAGCCTGACTGATACACTTCATAGAGTTAAGTCCTTTTTTATGCATATACTAATTAACCTTCCAAATAAAGGCAGGTACTATTGTCATGCCCATTTTATGGATGAAAAAAATATAGGCCTAGATAATTTACTAATGTGTCTAAGATCACTGCAGATGACTAAGGCAATTTTCTATTCCACATCTCTTGGCTCCAAATCCTGGCTCTAAATGAGCACTCCACCTTTGTTCTCTCTGCCTAGGAGCTTTCTGAGCCAGGAGGAAAATAACACTTGTTACACATTCTCCCAAAACACATAGTTGCTTCATCATATCACTTCACACATAACCTTAAATTTCCTATTGAACTTAAAACCCATATGCTAAAAAATAAACATTTTGACAAACCACTATAGCATCATAAGTGATCGTTTCATAGTTGGCATTCTATCACTTTCTAGAAAATACAGCCTGGTATATATAAATCTTTCTCACAGCAAGTAGCCCTCAGCTAAGAAAATTAGTTTTATTAACCAAAAAATCATTCTTAGAATTGATGGCTGTGCAGATGACCTTTGGCCTACTGTAATACAGCAATGTGTCTAGCACAGTAAAAATGCCAGAGTAAGACAGGTCCCACAAAAGGCAATAAAGGCACAACATTCCAAAGACAAATGCACTTGAGACACAGATGACAGCCATGGGAAGGGGGGAGCAATCAGTTATAAGAAATGACAGAGTTTTGGCAGCCTCAGTTACTTTAACTGACAGGACAAATAAAACTAATGTAAATTATTTTTTTAAAGAACAAGTCACAAGAGTTACAAATATAAATCAAAATTAGTTTTGGACTTTGATTGAAGTCAGCTGGGTGTGCCTCCTTTTTCAGTGCACTGAGGTCAGCATTTCCCTGTTACAAACAGTAAAACTTATTCTTCTCACAAACTTTTCTTTGGTCATTTGCTTCCATCCAGGTTTTAGTCTTCTGTTAATGCTCTCAGATTTACTTTGCCCTCCCCACATTCTCTGAGGCACATCCTCATCTGGGAGCACTTTTAGTTAAGTGCAAGTGCCCCGTGAATCTGATTGGGAATATACAGGGTAGTCCACTCAAACAGCCAGTGTAGTTTCACATGCAAATTGCTCTAAAAAGATTGCAAAATATTTCAACTTCAGACTTTCTAAATTTGGATCCTCAAATACTGACATGACTTACTTTTAAGATGTTGATAGGTATTTTCAGGGAGGCAGAAATGGAAGTCTTTCTTATGCTATGTTTACATTTATTTTACGACTAGAAATAAGAAACAAAAAAGCAAATAACCAAAATACATACTCTCCTCTGATGAGATTTCTTCACCCAGCATGTCACTGCTAGAGTGGGGATGAGCAGGTTCCCCTTTATTTGCTGGTCGGACAAAGGTATTGGGGTCCTTGATAAAGAACAGGACACAAACGCAGGGGCTTTTGAAGTCTAGTGGCTTAATGTTCAAAACTTTGCTTCCTCAAGATGAAGGTGCAGACACAATTTAGGTCAAAGGTTAAAGAAGTCTGCCACTTCAGTGGACCGATAAAGGGTTTTGAAGGTGGTGTCGGAGGCCTGGTGGCTGGGCCAGGCAGGAAAAATAGAGGATAACAAAGACAGGGCTCCACCCTCCACTAGCTGCCTCTGCTTCTCCTTAAGAACTAATGTTCATTAAATTCCTTTCCCTTAATAAAGAAGAAAAATTCACGACAACCAAAAAAGTAAATCCTACCTTTGTTCTAGCAAACTAGGTCAGCATCATCTTTTCCTGCTGTTGGTTTTCTGCAGCGTGGGCTTCCCAATGAGTCACAGGTGTGTATGAAACTGTGCTTGGTTGAACTTTTCCTTTTTCCCCATCTGAAGAAGGCTCCAGTGTCTCTTAGAGAGAGATTGAGTTGCCAGGCGTTCCTCTCCCAAGACTCCTCAGTGAAGGCAGCAGATCTGAGGGCCACTCTGCTGCACCAGCCTGACCTGGAACCGAAGCGCCACACACACACACGCTGCGCACAGAGATGCCACTGCCACATACAAGCAGCTTAGGAACGCAGAAACTTATTTTTTTTACAACCCATTTTAATGGGATTGGATTCAGTGCTATAAATTTCACTAAGTCTGCCTTTAAAAAAAGAAATCCATTCATGTTTTCCCCGGCCTTCTGGTTGGTTCTCTCCCCAGACTCATCAGTATGGCCAGTTAGCAATTCTGTGTTAATTGTAAAAGCCAAGATAAGGATTTCCTTACATACGCAGTAAGACAATAGCCGTCCTTGGATACAGTTCTGAGGCATCAAAGAAGGGGAGCACAGGCTATAGATGTCAGTGCAAATACAGAAAGTAAATCTCCCCTACACAAGCGGATGAGGTAGCATTCATGATTTCCTCTGCGCACACAGACTCAGAAATGGAGACAAGTGTTCCCAGGGCAAGATTTTTGTAAAGGAGGACTCAATAATCAGTACAAAAGATGATTTCACGTGTGTGGTCCCGTTGCTAGAGCCAGGGAATAACAGCTAGGAATTCTTGGGGCTTGTGATTACATCTATTGCCAACTCACTGTGCACTTGAGCCTTAGTTATTCTCCACCTCTGTTTTCATGACTATAAATGAGTATGAGTC
>PVKM010025813.1:7379-19814 GCA_004027735.1 Carollia perspicillata | reverse complement strand
TTTGGGACTGGTGGGTACAGAGAGTAGGGCAGAAGAGGGTGGAAACGTGGTGTTTCCTGGCTGAGGTGATGAGGGCCATGGATCACAAGCAATTCTAAGCCTGAGACAGTGCACTGAAGCAAGAGATTTAGGATTCAGATTTAAATTCCTGACTGCTGGCCTCTTCCTCAAACCTAGTACACTTACGTAGGAGTTTCTTTGAAACCAGAAGGGAGTACATCCTCCTTAATGTAGTGAGAGGACAGCCATGGGATTCTTTCTTGTGGGGCTAGAACAGGCGGGAAGGATGAACAGGCCCCACGAAGGTTTACAGGAACCTGACGGTGTAGAGCCTAACACATGATATCACAGAAAACCAAGATATTTCCAGATATGTTCTTAACCTGTGTGGTTTAAAAAAATAAAAATTAAGATTCTGCATTATGCTACTGATCAAGTTAATTAGTATAAGATCATGATGTCTAGTTATTGGGTTAAATATTATAAGATTGATAAGCAAATTCCGTTTTCTGAGGTAAGTATCATTTGTGGCGTTAAGTGAATACACATAGTTCCTGGTCCAAACAAAGGTACTTTTCTATAATAATAAACATTTATAGACTCAAAGTTGCAAATTATTGGTCCTTGGACTTATTAAAACAAACCTCCTGATGTTACAGGCAAGAACCTTATCCTTATACCTGAAACCTATATAATTTTATACCCCAATATATTCAATTTGAAAAAAAGAACTTTTTTCTTCTTAGTAATTAGGCATGGACCAAAATGTAACTTGATGACATTATACAGAATGTGTATAGATGCAACCTAAAATTTTACAGTAACTGATATGTAACTGACTAACCTTTTTTCCTAAAAGCTGGGGTTGGCATACTTTTTCTGTAATGGTTAAATAATAAATATTTTAGGCTTTGGGATGAAAGGCAAAGTCTAGGATGTGATATAGGTACTCACTCCTACAGCAAGAGAGAAGACTCCTTCCTTGCCCCACCTCGTTGGCCTGGTTGTCTCAAATGGTGGACATACTTTGTGCTCACTTGTCATCAGATGACACAGTCTCAGAAGCAGGGCCCTCACAACGGGTGTGTGACCCCTGGGATCATTTTCTTTCTCTGCCACAGTGACACCAGTGGTAGAGTCCCCAGTATGTAGGCGCCAACCAGAAGGGGCCCTCGGCAGCTGCAGTGCATGGTTGCCAGCTGGAGGAGGCAGGCACCGGGAACACAGTGAGCAAGTGGGGCAGGAGGCGATGGCCTGCCTTGGTCTTTGCAGCTCACAGTGATAGCCTATTCAAGCAGTGCCCACCGACAATAGAATAGGAAGCAGGCCAGATTTGGTCGTAGTGTTCCAACACTTGCTCTAGCCCTTGCACCTTCCAACTTCAGGCACTGCCTCTGTGTCCCAAAGTGGTCACCCAAAGCAGTTGTGTCGCAGGGAAGGCCTTAACAGGCCATGCTACTTCCTTTACAGGATCAAACCAGAAGATTGTATGGACTTTGGCATCTCTCTCCTCTTCTATGGCCTGTACTACGGTGTCCTTGAGCGGGACTTTGCAGAAATGTGTGCAGACTACATGGCGTCTACCATAGGGGTGAGTTTACCTGGGCTCTTAATACTGCCTCCTGCCACCTCTCAAGAGTTCGAGATAGCAGCACTTGTTTGATGGAAGAGATAAGCCATATAAAATCCTTCAAGGTGTGGGCGGTATGTATGGAGATTTCTTCCTTAAAATTTGGAAAGTCAGATCTCAGATGTACCCTGGAATTTTTAACTTGAAGACCATTATAGGAAAGAACCACTTTCCCCTGTAGGAAGTTACCATTCATTCAACACGTATTTATATAATGCCGACATGCCTCAACATTGTATGTGCTGGAATTACAAAGGTGTAAAAAAATACATGTGGTCCTTACCTGAATGGAGTTTACTACTCTCTAGTGACAGAAAGGACTGTTAAGTAAAAAACACAAGAATAAGCATAAAGTTATAACTTCAGTAAATATTATGAAGGAAATGTTCGTGATGCAATGAACAAATATAGTAAAGGCATTTGGCTTAGTCTCAGGTCTCAAAAATAGCTTTCCTGAAGAAGAGACTACTGAACTGACTTGAGCACTGAGTAGGAGTTAGTTAGATGAAGTGGGAAGCGAAGTGAAAACAGGTAGAGAAAACGCCGGGTGTAAGAGTCCTGTAGTGGGAGAAAGGGTGGGCATTTTGAGGAACTGGGGCTGATGCAGTTGTAGGGCTGAGAGTACAGTGAAATGCCTGGAGACAGAGGCTACACTACAAAAATCCTCATAGGATGACAGAAAGAATGTGATTTTTACTAAGAAGACTGGGAAATGTCTGTCAGATCTGTATTTTGAAAAGATCGTACTGGCTGCTGGGTAGAGAACAGAGTGGAGAGGGGTCCACAGATGACAGTGGACCACCTGACTATTGAAGAGACAATTAAATAGTCTGGGAAACATGAAAGAAGTTTGGATTGGGCTGGAGATGGTGGAAAGGGAGAGAAGAGCACTGTTTGAGAAATATTTTGGAGGTAAATGATACAGGACTCGGATTTAGATTGGTTCTGGAGCCTGAAGGAAAGGTAGGTATCAAAGCTGAGATTTCTAACTCAAACAGCTCTTTGAATGGTGTACTTTTTAGTGAGATAGGAAATCCTGTCAGAGGACAAGGTGGAGACTGTGGAGAAATTCTTCAGGCTTAAAATGTGGGTAAAGTAATAAGCAGCCTGAGAAATCCAAGTCAGTATCCCTATTCCTTTTTCATAATGGAAATATGTCTTTGTTTTGCTGTTTATATTCTCTTAATTATGTAAATAACACAGAAGTGTCCCCCATCTCAGTGTAATCCCATTAAACCCCACGCCGAGAAAAAACATTTCGAAGTTTAATGGACATTTCTCCATTTCTCTGCTGAAATGTATGCGACTCTGTCCGCTGAAGGTGGCTGGAAAGGCATTCAGAAGTTCTCGCCACGTCACGGGCTGACGGCTTGAAGTAAACCCCTAGGAGAATCTCAGGGAAGTAGGTTCTCTTGAGCATCCAGATACCAGTCTGCTTTTAGTCAGCAAACAGCAATGGGAACCGAGTGATAAGAACAGGAAAGGATTGGCACTGACTTTACCTGACGTGCCTCAGGAACTCTTCAGGGGTTTGAGGAAGCTGTGCAGATGGGCGAGTAGGCGCTCTGAACTAGAATGTTCATGTTGCTGCCATCTCCTTTGTGCCACAGGCTAGTAGGCTCAGGGCGGTTTAGGTTTAAATAATACTCAGCCATCAACCTTGGATACTTTTAATCAAGTATAGTTTTAGATCTAGGGCTTTGTTTCTCAGTATTATGGGACAATTCACTTTTCCTGTAGTGGATCAAATTGAAAACAAAGTGTATTGGGTCACTTTATAGCTAGCTTATAGGGTTGGGTTTTTAACAACTGCCTTAGTTTTAGCTTTATTTCGCTGTCTCTTACATATGTGTGCAGGCTTCAGGTCTTTAACCAGTTTACTTCCGAGAAGAGATTTCTAGACCTTAGATAGTCTAATTATTAACTTCACTTGCAACAGCAGCTGTTCTCTAAGACCGCTTCTGTGGCATAGCCAGCTTTTCAGAGTGACTCTCATCAGCATCCTTTCCTTGACCCTCTAGTGATTTCCTTTTCTTCTCATTCTGTTTTTACAGGACCAGTTCTCTGATTTCCCCAGGTTGTTGCCAACTTTCTCTCAAGGTTATTATCAGCTGCCCATGTAAGCATAGCCTTAGTTTCCTCAGGTGGGTCCCTAGTGACCAATCCCGGGAATCCCTCTTCTGTCCAGTGGGAGTGGGCTCAGAACTGATCCACAAGTTAGCTTCTCCTCTGGGATATGAGCTGGACCTCTTTCCGTGTTCTTGGGAAGAATTACTGGGTGCTCCGATAATACAAATGATAATCCCTAATAAGATAATTCCCTGATTATGACAAATCCCAGCTTTACCAAAAGACCTGGCAGGAGAATTTCTTGTTAGGGTGGAGAGTGCCTCAAAACCCAGCTCTCGACCCCCTGTATTGCCTTCCTGTATGGAATCTAGTGCCCCCACCACTCCACGTCCCTTCTTTGATATCCTGGCCCAAGAATAAACCCGTGTGCTTTCCTGTACCTCCCCACACAAGAGCAGAAGGATCAGTCAGTCACACTCACATTGGACTTTGAAAAGGTTGAGGATGATAGCAGAAAAATAAACCGTGGGCACTTGACTGAGGTTACTGTAACTTACAGGCTGCCTGCTTTGTAGGGCTTCCAGACCCTGCCTTATCCAACTCTCAGCCTACCTTTGTGTAGCTGGTGCCATTTTAGCGCCCACTGTATCTAGACATCTGCTTTTCCAGTGTCTAGACCTAGAGCCTGTGTCCCTGACAAAAATATGCTACCCCTCTTCTATTCCTTAGGCCAGCCTTCCGAATCCCAGTATTTTATGAGACCCTATCTCTCTTCCCTATGTAATTGACATTGAGAATGGCTGTTCCTTTAAGAGAACCCACTCTATCCAACTCCTGTCCAACACAGCGTGGCCTTTGCTGACCCTAACTGTAGACAGTTCTGCTGTTTCCCCAGGTTCCCATCTCAGGGCAGGGAGTCACAGGAAGACTGGAAGGCTCGTGATATTACTGGATGAGTCGCCAGGAGGGCACTCATTGTTTCCCATAGCAAACACAAGGGGAGACCCCAAAAAACAGAATTTGTTTATAAAAAATTGCGTATTTACTCTAAATTTTAAAACTTCATCATCTTCAGAGTGCTCTCTTTGACATACTACATCTATCGAGATTTTTTTTGTCTGAATAATATTCCACTGTATGTATATACCACAATTTTAGTCCTGATCATTTTTTTATAGACTTTTGTGCATTCTGTGTCAAAACTCCTACCCCAGAGAGTCATAGATGATGTTGCAGCTGTTCCGCTTACTGGGCCAGTAACTGCGTCTTATTCTTCACTTGGTTCCCCTTTGAGAGTGGTGTGACCTATAAAGATCTGTGATTTATTAGTGTCAGGGTTCTTAGAATTGGAACAAGGAGGTTTTATATATTAACAAGCATTTTCAATTCCTTTTCACTGTTCTGCACCACTCTGTAGTGTAGAGCAGCTCTTTGGTTTGTCTAATGAGGAGAAATTTGTAATATGAACTAAAGTAACTCTCTTTTTACGATGAGCCTAGGGAATCTTGGATATTTGGGGGTTTTTTCCAGCTTGTCACTGTGAGGTCATAAGCTTGTGACAGCTAGTCAGTATAGTTTCCATTCATACCCAGAAGTCATGTTGGGATGGGGTGGAGGAGGGTGGAGGGTTGTGAAATAAGCCTATTTATGGGGCTTCTTCCAGGCAGGCTAGTAACACTGTGCTCATCAACACTGGGTCTGCCTCACACTTTGTTCTTCTGAGCAGTTTCTGTACCACAGAGTTACCTCCACAGTGGTCCCAGATAACATCAGGATAGGAGTAGCTCCCCACTCATGTGGCTTAAAGTAGTGGAAAGAGCTAGGGGGTTAGTCGGGCAGACCTGGTTTCAAGTTCCAATCCACTTTTAATTAGCTGTGTACTCTTGAGCAAGTAACTTGACCTCTCTGATCTTGTTTTCTTAGCTGTAATAATATTACCAGACTGATAGAATTGTTGTAAGGAACAAATAGTTAATGTAAATCATTTTGCAGAGTTCGCAGCATTGCCCAGTCCTGCTTTTCTTTTTGTTGCTGATATTTTCTGTCTCCTCTGCTAATGTTTTCTTTTCTTAAATGTTATTGTTCCTCTGAGCTCAAACCAAAATCATTCTTCTCTACTGTTTACCAGGGTATTTTCCTTTTCTTTTTCCGTGGCTTCCAGATTTCTAATCCAGAACGCTTTTCTGACCTTTATAATTCCGCTGTCTATTTGGCATCATCAGTCTGTCCGCTTCTCTCAGTTTTTACTGCCATCGAATGAGCCCAAACCATCCCCTTAGTCCAGGCCTCCGTCATCTATTGCTTTTAAGGAATTGTCATTCTCTCTTAGCTGTCCTCTCTGAATCCTCTTTGGCCTTGTCTCCAGTTCATTTTTCACACAGAGGACAGAGTGATCTTTTTAAAAATTTGAGTCTGATTATGTTATTCTTTACTTAAATAAAGCCCTTAGATGTTTTCCATTTCATGTACAGAATTTTTCATATGGCTGATAAGGTCTTACTGCTTTCCTTTCCTATAATTCTCTAGCCACATTAGTTTCCTTTCCATTTCTCAAGTGCATCAAGCCTTGGTGCCTCTTTTCACTTCTGCCGTCTTCATCTTGTTCACTGCCACTCATCCTTTCCCTCTCAGGCTAAAATGCTACTCGAATAAGGCTTCACAGATGACCTAGACTTAGTTAGGAGCCCTCTCATTGCAATGTTCTTTCATAGCCCTTTTAGTGCCTTTTAATAATTCTTATTTTAGCCTTTTTAATAATTCTCATATTCATGTGTGCGTGCGTGTGTGTGAATAAACAAAATGTCAGTCTTCCCTAGCTGTAGGTTTCATGAGGTCAAAGGCCAGGTCTGTGTTTTTCTGCATTATATCCCAAGAACCTCGTCCAGTGGCTGGCACGTACTTACTAGGTGCCCAGTGTATTTTGATGGAAGGAAGGAAGAGTTGGGTGGATTGGTCAAGGTCATCAAGACAGTAACAGAGGAGTGAAGTTAGGTCTTCTAGTCCTGACACACCATGTGGCCCCTTGAGCCCTTTTCACTGAGGAATCAGGCTCTTGAAGTTAAACTGAAATCCGCCTCCTGTACTTCACCCAACTTAGCCTCAGTGACTCCTGTCCGGTTTCTGTGAGCTGTGGGATTGCTGGGGCTTTCCTGACTTGACAGCATTACCTAATGACTTTGTAGAAACATTGAGAGATTTGATCCTGCCTGCCTGCGGCCACATTAGCCTTGTGAGGAGAACTCAAGAAACTGTGGCCTAACAGACACGATCCTGGGTTTCCCTCCTACTGTAGTTCCCTTGAGCCTGCATCTTTTGCTCCAGTACCCTGGAGGGCAGAACTCGGGGATGATTTACGGGAAAGCTCTTCCTCAGAGCTCTAGCACATCTCCGGCAGTGGAGTGTCCCTGTTGCTTTACTCTCAGCCAGTGCTGTGGGCCAGAGGGAGTGGTCCTGTTCCTAGGGACTCAGTGCCAGAGATGGACTCGGACTTTTCGGTCTTCTTCTGTTCAGTCGATGTGCCTAGAAATCCTAAGTCAGAACACATTTCAGAACCCCATGGCTATTGAGCTCTGGGTGGGTGTTTCTCAGAGGTTCCCTCCACCGCCACCACCAGTACTAATATTCTCATATTCCAGCTTTGGGTAATTGTATAGTAAGTGGACTCCCACAGGACTTGGCCCTGTCCTCTGACTCTAGCTTATCCTTTTCCACTGTCTTCTGCACTCATGATAAATCAGAACCTTTTGAATAACAGGCAGCTAAATAGCTAATCAGTCTTCAGTAAATATTAATAGAACCCTTTGGGAAGAAGCCACAGAGTCTGGATCCTAGTCCCACTTTGTTTTCAGTGTTCTGTGATAGTCAGAGAGCTCACCTTGAGCCACTTCACACAGTTTTGCAAGAGGGTGAAGTGGGGGTGAGTGCAGGAAGCTCTGTATCCATGGCTTGTTGGAGCAGTGTGACAGTGCTGGTGGGGGGACTCGGCCTGCAGAGCCTCCCCGACCACCATGGGTGAGAATAAGTCTGCCAAGACATGATCTGCTTGGTGGGGGAAAAGTGGCCGATCTCTCAAAGGAGAAGCGTCTTGAGCCTGTTCCTCAATGGGCTTTTATTGGGTTAGCTGTAGGTTTCATGAGGTCAAAGGCCAGGTCTGTATTTTTCTGCATTATATCCCAAGAACCTCGTCCAGTGGCTGGCACATACTTACTAGGTGCCCTGTATTCACAGGTCATATATGGAAAGCTCATCAGTCATCATCAGGCAGTAAGGATCAAACAATAGATACCATAGGAAGAACTATGAGGGCTTATTCGGAGTCAGAATCACTTAGCTAAAGGGCCATAAAACTTTGGCAAACGAACTCATTTTATGCTTGGACCCTTATCAGAAAAGTGAAAGCATTTTTAGCAAAGCAGGTTTCACAGGATTTTATGCATTCTTTCTTAGGCCTTGATTGCCCCAGGAAACCGCCCTCTGTCATTGTTTCAGGCTGAAGTCAGGCAGGGGAAGTAAGGCAGCCAAGAGATTAGGAGACTTCTTACAGACAAAATGAGGACTCAGGCTATGTCAAAGCCCAGGGATGAGGGTCCATCACCCTCTTTTTCCAAAGCCCCCCAAGTTTTCCCTGAGGGCCCCTTTGTGACTGTGCCTGTTTTGGGGCATCCCTCCCTTGAGGAATCTTACCCATCAATGGCTAACCAGTCATCCGCCTGGGGCCAAGCATGGTGAAGTAAAAGAGGCCAGAGGTGGGGCCCCTGCCAGGAAGATAAGCTTTGTTTTCTTAGTGGCTTTTGGTCCCAAGGTCTCTTTAGTCAGCCTTAGCCATGAGGGATTACAGCTTCTGAGACCAGACAAGGCGGTTCCCAACACTCTGCCTTTTCCCTTTGAGGACTCTGGGGATCAGGTAGCAGTTCCGATGACTGAAAGAGGCCATTCCTCAGAAGGGCAGCTTGGAGTGAGGAAAGCCCCCAGGTTCAGCTGAGGTTCAGGCAGGCATGGCTGTGTCTGCCCTGGTGTTCCTGCTGTCATCCTTCCTTGCTGCCTGTCCCAACAACGTGTGCCGGCCTCTCCTGCACTGCTGTTCCTCACCCAGCTCAGGGCTTTGGCTTCTTCAGAAGATAGTGTCTCAGAATCGAAGAACAGAGCAAACTCAATTAAGAAAACACATGAAGGCTAAGTACCCTTAATCTACAGATAAAATTATTATAATAAATGTAGTCTTTAAAAAACTCTATTATACACTTTTGTAAGATGTAAAGCTGTAGAGATTAGTTGCACAACAGTGTGAATATACTTAAAATGAAGTGTACATTTAAAAATAGTTAAAACAGAGAGAGTTGGCTCCTGCAGTTTGAGGAATGACTCAGCATGTGGGTCCGGGCAGCTGTTAGAGCCGTTCTCCCCGCAGAGCCACCGACCCCAGACTCCTCGAGTGTCTCTAGTCCACTCTGCCCTCCCTTTGCCAGCACCCAGGGAATTCCGGTCAAGATGGCGGCATAGGCAGACATGACTCACCTCTTGGCACAACCACGTCAAAATTACAACTAAAAAAATAGAACAACCATCACTCAGAGCCTTCAGAAATCGAGTTGAATGGAAGTCTGACAACTACAGAATTACAGAAACCACATCCATCCAGACTGGTAGGAGGGGTGCAGATGCAGAACGGCTGATCCCACACCCATGTGAGGTGGATAAAAATTCAGGAGGGACATCTCAGGAGAAAGAAGTCTGACCGCAAAACCTGCAGGGATTGAGTTGGTGGAAGAAACCAGTGGAGCCCCAAACATTTCCTCTTAAAGAACCCACGCATGGACTTACTCAGATTTACTTCCTCTGAGTTCCGGCACTGGGATAGCAGCTTGACAGGCCTCTGGCATACTGAGAGAAACTGGGGTGTCTGGCATCAGTGCAAGCAGAAGCCATTGTCCTTTTTCTGAGACCTCCCGCCATAGAACCACTGAGCCAGTAAGCTAATGGTGCTGTTTGACCTGCCTTGGAGATCCCTAGAGACTCTGCCCCACCCAAATTAAGGGCCCGCCCAAGCTGCTTTTCCATATTCATGGTTGGTCTTGGCTCCTACTGCACAACTTCCTAAATCCTCTCAAACAAGCACTAGGCAGCATTACTGAACTCCAGGCCCAGCACTAGCAGCAGCCAGCCTAGATTCACAGCTTAGCTTTGTCTGGGAATCTCCAAGACCAGCACAAGTCACAGCCCTCTCACATTGCTTTATAGCTCAGGCAGGCAAAACACAGGTGGAGGCTTATCTTGGCCTGCACCACCCGGGAGACCCCAGGGCCACTGCAACTAGTAGACAGCTACAGAGCACATCAGAGCACCACCACCCTGCCCCTGAACAGCTGATTCTCCATGGAGGGTGGAGGGTGGTGGTAAGTGGTCACAGCCAATCCTTGCAGCTGACTGGCGTGGGTAAATCCCACCCATTGATCTGCTAACAGCAACCAGGGCTCAGTTATAAGAGGAGGGTGTACTCAGCCCACATGAAGGGCATACCTTGAGTACTCAGCTTGGGTGATAGGGGAGGCTGTGCCACTGGACACTACAGGACACCTACTATATTAGGCCACTCTACCAAGACACAGAGTCAAAGGAGCTCTAATACATAGAAAAAAACACAGGGAGGCTGCCAAAACAAGGAGACAGGGAAACATGGCTCAAATGAAAGAACAGATCAAAACTCCAGAAAAAGAGCTGAATGAAACAGAGATAAGCAATCTATCAGATGCACAGTTCAAAAAACTGGTTATATGGATGCTCAAGAACTTAGGGTGGATCTCAACAGCATAGAAAAGATCCAGTCGAATCAAAGAGTGCACTAATTAAAACAAAGAACAATTTACAGGGAAACAGCAGTAGAGTGGATGAAGGTGAGAATCCAGTCAATGATTTGGAACATAAGGAAACAAAAAACAACCCATCAGAACAAAAAGAAGAAAAAATAATCCAAAAAATTAGGGTAGTATAACCAGCCTCTGGGACAACTTCAAGAGGTCCAACATTCACATCATAGGAGTGCCAAAAGGAGCAAGAAATTGGAAATCTATTTGAAAAAATAATGAAAGAACTTCCCTAGTTTGATGAAGGAAATAGACATGCAAGTCCAGGGAGCACAGAGAGTCTCAAACAAGATGGATGCAAAGAGGCCCACTCTAAGACACATCATAATTAAAATGCCAGACATTAAAGATAAAGAGAAAACCTTAAAAGCAGCAAAATAAGTTAGTTATCTACAGGGGAGTTTGCATAAGATTTCAGCTGATTTCTCAAAAGAAACTCTGCAGGGTAGAAGGGACTGGCAAAAAATGTTCAAAGTCATGAAAAGCAGGGACCTACTCCCAAGACTGCTCTACCTAGCAAAGCTGTCATTTAGAATCAAAGGGCAGATAAAGGGCTTCCCAGACAAGGAAAAAACAAAGGAATTCGTCATCACCAAACCATTACTATATGAGATATTAAAGGGACTTATTAAAAAAAAAAGATCAAAACTATGAATAATAAAATGGCAATAAATACATATCTATCAACGATTGAATCTAAAAAACAAGCTAAGCAAACAAGAACAGAGACAGAATCACGGAAACCAGGTTCATTTTGATGGTTACCAGACAGGAGGGGGGTGTAGGGGAGTGGGTGAGGAGGTGATGGGATTAAAAAGTAAAAATAGGTAGTTACAAAATAGCCCTGGTGATGTACAGTACAGTGTAGGAAATGGAGTAGCCAAATAGAACTTATGGACATGACCTATGGACATGAATAAATGTGTAGGGATTGGCTGAGGGAGTGGAGGGTGCTGGTTGGAGGGGGGCAAAGGGGGAAAAATCAGGACAACTGTAATAGCATAATCCAAAAAAAGATTAAAAAATAAATAATAAAATAAAAATAGTTAAAATGGTAAATTTTATGTTTTATAACAATTTTTAAAACAAAAGGAAAAATCTATAGGTCTTAAAATTTTTTAATGAATAAATTTCAAGTCTTTTCTCCTTGGGGTGAGAAGGAAATGATAAGTAGCTAAAGTATGCAAAATTTAGAATTTCTTTTTGGAGACTGGAGTTGGTTATCCATTGCAATTATCCATGGTAATAAATAATCTTTAATCTAAAAGTAATATATATTCATTAATGAAAATTTGAGTACAAAAAAGTAGGCAAAAGGAAAAATCATCTATAATCCTACTACCAAACACCATTTTTTAAATATTTTATTTTTATTTTAGAGAGAGGAGAAAGAGAGGGACAGAAACATCAATGTGTGGTTGCCTCTCATGTGTCCCCTCCTGGGAATCTGGCCTGCAACCCAGGCATGTGCCCTGACTGGGAATCGAACTGGTGACCCTTTGGTTCTCAGGCCAGCACTCAGTCCACTGAGCCCCCCAGAATACCTTCTTTGTGTACATTCTGATATATTTCCTCCTGATCTTTTTTCTTGTGTGGATATGGGCTTGTCTTTACTTTGGTACTGATCGTACTGTGCCTCCAGTTCTGAACCCTACATATCTCAAGTTTCAGTTGATTGGCTGCCTGTTTATCCCTTGACTTCATACCATAGTTTATTTAGGCATTCTCAGTTGATCATTTATGGTTATTTCCTTTTTTTTTTTTTTTTTTTTGCTTTCTTTAAAAAAACTTTTTTATTGTGGTGAAATGTATCTAACATAAAATTTGCCATTTTAGCAATTTTTTAAAATTTTAAATTAATTAATTTACTTTTAG
>PVKM010025812.1:0-19748 GCA_004027735.1 Carollia perspicillata | reverse complement strand
CAGATAAGGTCAAGTTAAAGGGGTTCATCATCACCAAGCCCTTATTATATGAAATGTTATGGGGACTTATCTAAGAAGAAGATAAAATTATTAGCAGTAAAATGACAACAAACTCATAACTATCAACAACTGAACATAAAAAAACAAAAGCAAACTAAGCAAACAACTAGAACAGGAACAGAATCACAGAAATAAAGATCACATGGAGGATTAACAGTGGGGAGGGGGATACAGGAGAATCAGGGAAAGGTATAAGGAATAAGAAACATAAATGATAGGTACAAAGTAGACAGAGGGAGATTAAGAATAGTATAGGAAATGGAGAAGCCAAAGATTTTATACGTATGACTGTGGACATGAACTAAGCAGGGAGAATGCTGGTGGGAAGGGATGTGCATGGCAGGGGGGAATAAAGTGGAGAAAAAACATGGGACAATTGTAACAGAATAATCAATACAATATATTTAAAATGAAACAAATATTTTTATCTCTCATTTTAAAAATTCACATGAGCATCTTTTTTCCTCATAATCAGACTTATACTTGCTGCCCAATTCCTCACATGAATCATCAAAAAGGCAGGAATGTACCCAAAAGCTACAACTTACAACACTAATAATTATCAGTAGTTCTTTGAACAATAAACCAAAACCAAGTGTAATATTTATGACCATCAACAGTTTTTATAAATACAACAATATAAATTACTACTGGAGGCCACTTCTTTTATTTGAGTATCAATGCACTGTCTTCCTTTCCACACAACTGTGTTTCATCAACCCTGATCCCAAACTATTTTTCCCATAACCTGGGTCTTCAATAATAAGTAGGACAGAACATTGACAACTGTCATTCCCTCCCAAGCATTCTATATGTACACAAAGCACCAATTCACATTTTATATATCATTGGCTTTATCCAAGTTGGCTTTATCCAAGTTGGCTTTATGCAAGGTGAAATATCTGTCAGTGTATATACATAATAAAAATTGTTCTTCCAGATTGTATACTGTTGATATTATTTTTTAAAAAAATAGATAGACAATAAAGTGGTAAAAACAGATTTTATTAAAAAATGACTACAATAGGGGGAAAGAGGCCTCAAAATAGAACTGGGCTCAATGAGAAATACAGCAAGAATACGTGGGGATTTATAGCCAAGGAAAAAAGTAGGGATCAATGTAAGGAAAATTACTAAGAGGAAACATTGGGGATGGAGAGAAATTGTAGTTAAACAAACAGGATTCTTGCTGCAGACAGACCAGGGTGATCAAATTTAACCAGGAATGAAGGAGGGTATGGAATTTGATCAGATACTGAGGGTGATCAGAAATCAAGGGTGGGGATTTGCTCTAAGCTGATAAGGAAGGATTCTTGCTAAAATTGGACTATGCAGGTCTGGCAAGGATGGGACCAACTCCAGAAAAGGCCTTAGTGGAATCTCTCTAAAGTTTAGTTAAAAAGAGAGTCTTTGTCAATCTGTCCTCTCATTCAAGGAAAGAAGAAGCATTTTCCTTTCCTTTGATCAATGTAAATCCATTTCTCATTATGTTGCCCTTTGTTCATTAAGGACCAACTAAACCAACAACTGAGACTTGGTAGTAGAGGATATGGATAGGTAGTGTGAGCAATCAGACATTTAGTGAGGAAAATGTCTATAAAAATAAAAAGATTAGAATAAAAATAAAAATAGATTAGAAAAATAAAAGATCAATGGGTGGAGCTGACTATAAACCCAGTTTATAAGTCCAGAGGGCCAACAGTTAAAAAGATTTCTTTATGCTGGGGTAGAAGCATCTTTCAGATTTTGAATGCCCTTGGTGATGGCATCAGATGTGCTAGAGAATTTTCTGAAGGGCCCACACAACAGCAGGCATAAGGCTGACCATACATGATCTATTGTGATTTCTTTGAAGTCTACATCAGGTCATCCAGTTTCAGCTTGCAGGGCTTCAGAAAAAGTCAGTTTTACTTCTCAGTGATGCCAAATCAGAAGGAGAGAAAAAAATTCAAAACATTTTCAAGAGTTGTAGCCAAATATTGAAGGAAACTAGAATTGACAAAATGTTCAAGACAACAAATAGAACTGGAATTTAATAACCTATAGGGGTACACTATAGTTTTCCACAGAAACATAAAATGTTTCTCTAGCATCACCCTCCTTTTTTATTCTTGTTTACAGAATAAATCTGGTGTCATTAGAGTTGGCCTAATTATTTATGTATGAGCAGCAAGAATGGTAATTGACCACTTAGGTCTTTTAAGCTTGCTTTCCTGCAACTTTTAATAAAGAATCTCAAATAATACTTTTTAAAACTTCTCAATAGGAAACCAAGCAAAGAACTCACCACTAGATTGAGCCTGCAATACCCACGTATTTGGGTGAATTCTTCTACTCAAGTTTCCCAAAACACCCTTAAAGTTTCTGGGCTTCCCAGAAAGTGAATGTCTATACTCATTGGTAAGGCCAAGAACCCAAGTATAAGACTGTTTTCTTTTTTTCCAAAAGGGTTTTGTAAGCAAGCATTAGCTCTATAAAGTCAACCTTAGTTCCTTAACTGTCTGATAATATCTGATTCTATATACTGTTCTCAAATACAACCTCCAGTCAAAGCCTTGGTTACACAACCAATTTTTTCAATTATGTCCTGTTACAAGATTCTTATTGAACTTTACAAATAATTTGGTTGCCACAAAAACAAGAATACTCAAAAGTTTCTGAATTCTGAAGAGATGGGTAGGGAAAAAAATAATTCTATTTACTAAAGTACAAATCTACTAAACTGTCATAAGTTAGAGACAGCTTGGGAAAAGAGAAATGGGATTCCTTAAATAAATCATTAAATAACCAGCAATCTTCCAAAACAATAACCATAGAAGTCATAATCACTCCTCGTTAGTTCATTCAGTTTCATGTAATGGATTCTTTTTGTCCTAGCATTATTTAATGTATTAAAATGACAAGATAAAAAAATCCCACATATTTTTCTTATTCCATTAGTCCAACAATAATATTAAACAATCTTATATACTGAGATCTATTGCCTTCAGAAGCCTACAGGTACCCCAGAGTACCTGTTAAAGTCCTTTCCATGGATCTCTGAAATAGTCACTTTTTTGGTTGAAAACAAGTACTATTTTCTGTAGCTGATTTCAAGAGCTTTCAGGGAAAAATCAGAGTGTAACAAAAACTATCCATGGATGATAAAAGACATGGATGATAAATAGCCATGGCTGAAGATCTGAGGGCAGTTCATTATAAAAATGAAGCAATTGATGAGGAATTTTGTTATTTCTATGATATACAATGCTTAAACAACTAGAATTATAATAGGTAAGATTACACCAGGACATATCATGAACAAAAAGGTTCTAGCAAATTTCTGTTAGTTTCATACAATTTTTGAAATATCTATATTAATAAAATTTAGCCATATGAATACAACCTAGGGAAGGTTAAGCATCACTTCCTATTTGACAATGTTTCCCATGCAATTTAACATATCAACTAAACAAAATTGTTTTTAATATTACTTTTTTATAAAGTGATATAATGGAGCTTTGAGATTTTCCAGGAGTTCTCTGGGAAATGTCAATTTCAGTTTTAAATCAAGATTTCACTTAAGATTTGATTTGAGGAAGTTGTCAAAAATGTTAACAGGTTTGAACACTTGATTAAATAGGATTACAGATTGCTGTAAAACAATACTTTGGTTATCTTAAACAGATATGATAAAGACAACATAAAACATAGAAAATTATTTTGATAAAATATAGGCTCTTTTTGGCCTGGATGGATCATTTTAAATCTTTTACAATCACTTACTAAGAACAGACCTAAGATGTGGTGTATATATACTTTGAAATATCTATCAGCCATTAAAAAAAAAGAAAGAAATTTTACAATGTGCAACAACATGGATGGACATAGAAGGTATTATGACAAGTAAAATAAATCACAAAAAGACAAATACTGTATTATTTCACTTATAAGTGGAATCTAAAAAACAAAATAAATGAACAAACAAAACTAAAACAAACTCATAGAGGAAAAATTATGGTGGCCAGATAGGAGGAGGTTTGGAGAAAATGGGTGAAAAAAATTAAGAAGTAAAAATTTCCAGTTATAAAAATAGTTATGGGGGATATAGAATATAGCATAGGGTATATAGTCAATATTATTATAATAACTATGTACGTTATCAGATGGATACTAGACTTATCAAGGAGATAACTTATAAATGTCTGATCACTATGTTGTATACCTGAAACTAATATACTAGTGCATGTGAACTGTAATTGAAAATAATTTTTTTAAAATTAAAAAAAGAACAGAACAATAATTCAAGGAATTTTATCATTATAACAGAGAGAAAAAATCTAACTCTAATTTTGCGTCAGCACCCCATTGGGTTCATTTTAAAAAAAACTTAATAAATAAATCTGTTCAATGCTAGCCAACTTGATCACATAAAAAATTCTCTTCTTCAAACCTTTGGTAACTCTCTCTTATCCATTCAGGTTTTATCCTGTTATTTTCCTCTTTCTTATACTGGAATAACCAGTGATCTTTTTTTTTCCCTTGATTTAGGACAAAATGACTCTATACCTTAACAACAACAAAAATCCTTCATTACTCACAAACTTGGCACACAAAGTTGCTTCTCTTCACATTTATTACTTTTAGTAGTTTCATATATATTAATTATAATTTTTAACCATCAGTACCCTGTTTTATAGTAGCAATTTTTAACCTTTTTCATTTCACAGCACACATAAACTAATTACTAAAAATCTGAGGCACACCAAAAAATATATTTTTGCCAATTTTACAAAAATATAGGTATTGTTTTGTGGATAAAACACTTAGATATAAGTTGTGACACCATAAAAGTACTAGAGGAAAACACAGGCAGTAAAATTTCAGATATACCACATAGCAATATTTTTGCCAATATATCTCCTAGGGCAAGGAAAACAAAGGAAAAAATAAACAAATGGGGCTCCATCAAATTAAAAAGCTTCTGCACGGCTAAAGAAAACATCATTAAAATGAAAAGGGAACTGATCAAATGGTAGAACATATTTGCCAGTGATATACCAGACAAACGTTTGATCTCCAAAATATATAAAGAACTCATATAGCTCAGCACCAGGAAGACAAACAATCCAATAAAACAAAATGGACAAAGAACCTGAAAAGACATTTCTCCAAGGAGGACATGCAGAGGGCCCAGAGACACATGAAAAGGTGCTCAGCATCACTAGCTATCAGAGAGATGCAAATTAAAACCACAATGAGATACCACCTCACACCTGTCAGAATGTCCATCATTAATAAATCAACAAACAAGAAGTGCTGCCAAGGTTGTGGAGAAAAGTAACCCTAGTGCACTGTTGGTGGAAAAGCAGACTGGTGCAGCCACTGTGGAAAACAGTATGGAATTTCCTCAAAAAACTAAAAATGTAACTGCCTTTTGACTCACTGATTCCACTGCTGGAAATATACCCTAAGAATCCTGAAAAACCAATTCAAAGGAACCTATGTGCCCCTATGTTCAGAGCAGCACTATTTACAATAGCCAAGTGTTGGAAACAGCCTAAGTGCCCATTAGTAAATGAGTGGATAAAAAAACTGTGGTACATTATTACAATGGAATACTATGCTGCAAAGAGAAAGAAGGAACTCCTACCCTTCACAACAGCATCAATGGAACTGAATAATACTATGCTAAATGAAATAAGCCAGGCAGTGAAAGACTCACCTATGATCTCACCTATAAGAGGAACCTAATGAACAAAAATAAACTAACAACACAACAGGATGAGAGGCACAGAAACACAGAACAAACTGACAGTGACCCAAAGGGTGGAGAAAGGGGGCTAATGGAGGAAAGAAGGGGAAGGGACTATTCAAATAACTTGTATGAATGACACACGGACATGGACAACAGTGTGGGGATCGACTGTGGAGATGGAGTACAGGCTGGGCAGAGAAGGACAAAGGGGGAAAAATTGGGACATCTGTAACAGAATAACGATAAGAAATTAAAAAAAACATAGGTATAATTTTGATTCATTCACACCAGACAGTTATTGTGATAGCTGTTGTCATTTTTTTAATTTGATAATTTAAGGGAAAAGAGGTCAGTGCCCCTGATTAAATAGTCAGATATTACATGTTTTAGAAATTCTTGCAGCACATCAAGATTTTAATCTTAGAATCTTAAGATTATAAATCTGTCCCTATTGTGCTTCAATTAACTGTCATCCAGCACACTGCCTCAGGAGTCCTACTCAACAATAAATCCCAATCAATCAGGAGTGAAGAGAAAGGCTTCTAAGATCAGATATTGAAGATGATCAGGTAGCCAGGGTAAAGACTCTCTAAACTGACTTAGCAGAATTCTTGCTAAAACTGGGCTATGCAGGTCTCACAAAGAAAAGACTTAGAGAAATCTGCCTGCATTTTTTTAAAGAGAATCTTTGTTAATATTATGTGACATTTAAAAGTGTTTAAAAAATAATATTTCCTTCTACTTCCTACCCTGAGGATAACATGTTATTAACTTTGCATTAGCTTTATAATTGTTCGTAATAGTCTGACATGTCAGAAAAATTGTGAAAAAACATGAGAGAAAAAAGATTAGTGAGTATCCTGTCTAGTTTATCCATCAATGTAACCTCTACCTTTCTTTATCTACATGATATTTCACATTTCTGTAAATTGTAGAAAACAAATAACTTCGAAAATGACGCTTGTCCACAGAAATGCAAATAAATTATGTTCTCCTGAATGGAACCGATGTTGTCCTGTCAACAATTTGCATTTATTTGTATGTTTCATTTCAGAGTTCCTTACTGCCTATAAATGTGTTTTTTAAATTCTCCTTTCAACCAGAGTTAAATAAAATTGTTGATAAGTTTTCATTTTACACTTGTCTGAGTCATAATCTCATCTTTATAAAAAACATTTCTTCTAACAGACAATTTTTTAGTTCTGGTTTATTTATTTAACTAAGTCTTGTATAACATTTACTATGTTTCAGATAATGTTCTAATACAGGGGTATCAAATTCATTTTCACGGGGGAGCCACATCAGCCTCATGGTTATTTTCAAAGGGCTGAATGTAATTTCAACTCAACAGTTAAGAAGTAGTTACATTTATCCAGTGCTAAAATTATTTCGGCCCTTTGAAAGTAACCATGAGGCTAATGTGGCCCCTGATAAAAATGAGTTTGATACCCCTGTTTTAATGCTTGCAAATGTTACTCCCTATAATCCTCATAACAAATCTATCTACTACATATTGCTGATATTCCCGCTAGGTAGGTAAGAAAACTGAGGCCTACAGAAATAAGGTAGTTTGACAAAGTACACAGTGCTGGTAAGTACAAGCCTGGGATTTGAACCCAGGCAGACCATGCTGTTAATCAACAAGCTACGCAGGCTCTCATTTACATATTTTTATTTCAAAGAGTCCAACTCTAAATGAGGTATCTGCTGTTTAGGTCCTACCGTTCCCTTTTGTTGCAAAATAAAGCAATTTCAATCCCCCCCAATAAAAATCATTATTTGGTTTTGCCTTAGAAAACAAAATTAATTGGTTTACCAGAGTGGTTACCATACTTTGCAAATATTGCAAAGGCCTCAGTAGTTTTCTGCTACGTATATTAGACAAAGTTTTATAACATCACATACCAGGGATTAGAGTACTACCCAATAAAATCAAATCTGTGATATTAATTATGTATCTTCTATTTTCATTTTACCTTTTTTATGCAAAATCTTCAAACTTACAGATTCATGTGTCCCAATACATCCTCTATTTATACTGAGATTTTTTATTATTTATTTATTCTGAGTTCCAGCATTTAAGTTGCTATTGTTACTACTTCACCTCTTTTTTAGGCATAGATAAACCACTTTAGAGATACTGATCTATTTTATGAGGTAGAAATACAGTACAATACTATAGTAACAACAACAAAAATTTAATCAAACATACGTTAACACTCTAATAACATGAAAACACATAAGGACAAACAAACTTTATTAACTGAATCTTATATAAGATAAACTGACCAATATCCTCCCTGTTTTGAAAGCATAACTTTTAAGGCTATAATAATTATTGATAATAAAATAGAATTTTCACAAAAATAATAAGTATTTAATTTTATCCCAGGATTCTTTAAATATCATGGTAATAATTAACATAATTACTAATCTTGGCTTATCTCTATTCACCAGCTCTCTTCATTTAATTTATTATCATTAATATGATTTAGTTATTAACAGCTGAATTGCACTTAACACTGTACCAGATTTACACAATTTAAACACACAGCTGCTGCCCCTAAATATTAATAGAAAAAAAACAATGACCTATTTAATCAATAAGTACAACAGGAAGGGAACCTAAACAGAAGCATAGATCTCCAAGGAAGCTCTTAAAATAGTCTTGGCTTGAACTAAGACTATGAAAATGAAGGCAGAAAAGGGCGTACACTAGCAAAAATCCTCAAGAGAAATATTTAACAAGTGTGAGGGTTCTCACTGGAGGAGGAAGGAAAGGAAATCACTAAGGTTGACTCTGTTTCTGATTTGGTGGCTACAAGAGGCAATGTAGTGGGAGAGCCAGTTTAGGAAGAAAGGTAAGTCTTAAGTATCTTAAGTTTCAACATCCTGCAGAATATTTAAGTAAAGGTGCTGTATGTACAGGTCTTGGTGCTCAAAAAAAAAAAAGGTTTTCAGGCTAAAAATGTGGATTTGAAAGATACCATCATGAGTAAGGGGCCTGGCTGAGAACATCATAAGTTGAAATGAAATAAAAATCAGCCAAAACGGAATACTGGAGAAAACTAACCTTTTTAGGTACAGCAAAGGGAAAGAATGTGAAAAAGACACAAAGAACAAATAAAGAGACAGGACAGAAATCAGCAGAAGCCTATGGAGGAGAAAGTTTAATAAATAAGTTACCAGAACCTTCAAATGTCACAGAAAAGTAATAGAGGACTACAAACATCTCATTAGATATAACAGTTATGTCATCACTGGTGACCTTAGCAATTACAATTTCAATAAAGCCAAAATATGGATGTGCCTACAACTGAGCTTAGACCATAATGCCCTATGAGATGGCAAAGAAATAAGATAGAAAGAATCTCTGCCCCTGAATGACCACATGGAGTAAAACTTCCAACTGACTTGAAAATTCTGCTGTAAAGGAAAAAATAAAATTCAATTTTCATTAATCCATGAAATCATTGATAGTTCTCTGTGTTACAATGGTCCAATCTTTCCTTAACTTATCCATCAAATAGATATACCAGAATCTGTCTAATCAATCCCTTTGTGAGAACATTTACATCATTTCCCATTTTTGTTAAAAGTAGTATCTGAAGACTTTTATTTATATATTAATATTTGAACTCATCCTCGATTATTTGTTTTCAACTTTTGAAACAGAATTACCAAGTCACACACAGGGTTTTGAAGCAGACTGCAAGATCACACTGCTTTTTTTGCCTAGGGATGTGGGGGAAACACAAATGCACATGGCTTTAGACTGTGAGAGAAGAGAGAGGAAGTGCTCATATTCTGGGTGATTTTACAAAGGATAAGGCAATTGAGGGAATGCTTTCACAATGTGTACCTATATCAAATCATCATGTCATACACCTTAAATATCTTACAGTTTTATTTGTCAATTATACCTCAAAAATGTAAAAAAAGAAACAAAAAAGAGATAAGGCCTAAAAAGAGGCCATTGGATTAGAAGTTCCCTATTTATCCAAACATGGTTGAGAATTTTTGAAGTAAGATTTGTTAGATTCTACGTTGTCATTAACTCCTTCAGTTAGTTATTTCAAGTTCTCTAACTTTAGTTCAATTTTAACTGTCCTAACACATGTCCAACTAGTTTTTATATATTGCCAATTCTACTTTTAAAATATCCCAAATTTATTTTTCCTCTTGACAGTCTCCTCTTGACACTGCAACTGCCCTGGTGTATTAAGTTAAACATTAAAATAAATTAAATCAAAATATAGTGTCTCTTACCCTATCTTACCAACTTCATTTTCTACAACTACCCATCACTCTGCTCTCTAAACAAACCAGCCTCTTCAATGCTTCTATGTCTTTGCAAACGTTCTCACTAACCCAAATGCCATTCCCTTGCATCCCCTTGACAAACTCCTACTCACCTCTTAATAGCTGGTATGAATGTTAGATGTTTTGTGAATTCTTTTCCTGTACTCCAAATGACTTTGTCATTCAATATATTACACAGTTATCAATTATTTTATGATTCTCGGTCTCTGCAATGAGAATGCCAAGGCTATGTGCATGTTTCTTACATATTTGAGTCTTTACAGATTCCTACCACGATGACTGACACACTGTAGATACTCGAACACTTACTAGAATAAGGAAAGGAAACCTGAAACTTAAATAAAACAACCCTAATACCAACAATATTTTCAAAAGCAAGGCTAATGACTTTAAATATTGTAGTGAACAGTACCAAAAACCTTGGTAAATTGAGATAAGTTTCTAAGCAAAAATGGTAATAACTTGGATATATTTTAATTTCCTGCCTCACAAATCACTGATTTCCAAAACTTTTACTTTTTTACTATTTAGTCTTCAAGGTAGTTTCATGAAGTATGTTCTGTAGAACAAGGCGAAATCTCTGGAAATAGGACTGAAGCCATCTTTTTTAGCAAGATTTAAGGTGATTCCTAAGTATATTAGATGACCAATACTTTAACTGATTATTTTATATATAAAATCACTGACACAATTTTTTAAAAAAATTTTAATCTTCACCCAGTGATGTTTTACGGACTATAGAAAGGGTAGGGTGGGGGAGAAGAGAGAGAGAAACATTAATGTGAGAGTGAACCATTGATCAGTGCCTCCCATATGCACCCTGACCAGGGACTGAATCCTCAACCTAGGTATGTGCCCTGACCAGGAATCAAACCCGCAACCTTTTGGTTATAGGACAATGCTCCAATCAACTGAGCATCAAGCCAAAACACTGACATGATTTTTAAAATAATACTGGAAACCCAACAGACCTTTTAAAACTACACATAACATTCATACAAAGTAAAAGCTATTAAATTACTGACTCACAATGTGTTCTCCGTGTTGTCACAAACCTGGAAAGATATGTAACTCCTAGCTATGCTTTATATGTTGGTAATGATAAGTTCCATAAATATACACATGATCACTATTTTTGAGGTTATAAATTTTCAGACTTTAAGAAAAATTATGAAATCTGCAATTCTAGATTATAAGGAAAATAAATACTGTAAAACTGTGGACCAGAACTCCCTCAAACTTTTCCTTCAGTACTGATATATAAAATCATATTCACATTTGCAAGTCACCAACCTCTACTAGAAGCATCAGCCGTAAAGGAGAAAAAAACATACAACAAAATTCAAACTTAAAAAAAAACATGACTTTTTAGGTTATCTTGACAAAACACATTAGAGATTACTTTTAGATCTTTTCTTGTATTTAAATGCAATTTTTATTTTTTATTTTTTTTTAAAGTTAGGTCATTTTCTAAAAATGGCAAACAGGGGGGTTTAACTGAGCAATCTTTATTAGATTTGGGGGTTTTTTTTGTTTTTTTAATACTCACCCACCTTAAAACAAGTTTATATATTTAGTCCCAATTGGGGTAGTCTATTTAGTGGAAAGTATTCAATAATTAGAAATCAAGAAAGAAAACACAATAAAATATTTTTAAAGCAACTCTGAAAATAATTTATTACCTTTCAATATGTTTTGATTACTTTTGGTTCTCCATTTCAATGTTTTTAATCTTTTCAAAGTAAAGTAGTTTTATTTGACATTTTTTTTTTATTTTGTGGGGGGTAGAGGGGTGGGGAAAATGGTGGTGGGAAAATGGAGACAACTGTACTTGAACAACAATACATGCAACTTTTTAAAAGAACTTAAAAAACCTGATAATTCAAATAACTAATAAAAATTGAAATGAAAAGAATGTCTCAGCAACAGACCTTACATCCAACTTCTTTCAGTGGATTCTTCAAAATATGAAATAGTGTATCTGCATGCAAAAATATCAGAAGCAAATATCAAGAAGAAAAATCTATAAATGGAACATTTTTCAGTGTGAGAATGCTGACAATATTCATACTTCCATGATGTACATAAATATATAAATAATGAAATAAAACACACAATGTGAGAGCTTTAAGGTAACTGATGCATGTAAAATATATAATTTCCTGTCTTTCTTTTTAATCATATTTTATTTATTTATAAGAAATGCCAAATGATAATAATATTATCATGGCTATATTATTAAGATACCAGGCACCTAAATACAAATATAAATCTTGAATAGTTAAAACTCTGTCAACTAATCCAAATATTAGAATCAGTGAGATATGGGTTATTAAATTTTCAAGAACAAAGACTGCACGCAATGAATTCATTAGCTGGCCAAGATATACAAAGGCTCAACAGTATACGCTCCCTATACACATCCTAAATCACTACTAAAAAAAAGCCAATATATAAATATGTCACAATATCTAAGAGGAATAACACCACGGTTTAAATGAACTGGTAGTAGGCACTGAAACCACTCAAACGAAAATCTTCAGACTCTCCTTCTAGTACATGATGATTACACTTCCCTCCATCCTCCATCTAGGTCTCAAGTATTACCATCATGCATGTCTTCTGGAACTCCTCCTCAGAGATTGGAAATCTCAACTCCATCCTTAGCCTAGTCACTGAACATTTCCTTGACTTTCTGGACATCACTGAAACTTAGCTGTCCTCTAAAAACAGCAATTCATTTCAAATGAAGTCTGTTTGTTTGTTTGAACTCTAACCACATATTTCCTCCTGACTTCTGTATTGGTTACCCCATTTGAATTAATGGCTCCCAAGCTGATTATCTACAGCCCATATGTCCCGAGATCTAGACTTCAGCAGCAAATCCTTCTACTTCTAAAATACATCTCATATCTACCTACTTCTCTCCATTTTCCTTGCTTCCACCTGCTCTAGGTCATTATAAACCACTCACGTGAACTAATTAGTCCCATTTTCATTTGTTATCATCTCCACATCCCACAATATTCTCTTAGGAAAATGAGAGTAATCTTTTTTAAAATGAATGTTTACTCCACTGTTGAAAACACTTCAATGGCTTTGTGACAGGAATTACTAACTAATCATTCCTGAATATCTGTTATCCATTTCTTCTGTTTAGTAATAATCCACAATATACACAAGTTTTATCAGGGTACGAGGCCAAACAGGTAGGGACTATACTTTCAAACTTCCAGGTTACCAATGTTGACTATATGATTAAGTAATAACTAATGAAATAAAAGTAGAAGCTATACTTTAAAAAGAAATTGAGAGCTCTTTAGTCCCTCTTTCCAAAGTCAGAGACATGGGCATGCAGATGGTAATGTGGCTTGGATCACACAGACAAGAGTTAACACTATCTGATGGATAAAGACCAAAATACAAAGAACAAGGGTTCTTAGACAACACTGTGGAACTGTCTGCTATTGCCTCTGGACAAAGTTCCTACATCAGAGAGAAAATTCTATTTTGCTTGAGGCCCTGTAAGTAGGGATCTATTGTTACAGCAATTGAATGTATACTTTCTTACTGTACTTGAAGTAAAGTGTAAGCTCCTCACCATAGCACATAAGGCCCTATACAGTTTTGCCTCAGCCATCTTCAGCCCAGTAACTTTGCTCCAACCCAACTGAAACCCTGCCTTACAAGCTCTTCCCCTAGATTTTCATATGACTGGAACTTTTTATTATTCACTCACTCAAACATCACCTCTTTAGAAAACTTCCTTCACTATCCTAAAATGGTACCCTCTCCTCATTCAGCATCTTATCCATTTTATCTTCTTCATAGCACTTATCAGTTTGAAACTGTTTATTCATCTATTTGTTCCAAGTAAAATGCAAGTGCTTTGAAAGCAGACACTTTATTTGTCCATGACTATATCATAAATACTTACTACAATGTCTGTCAGAAGGTGAAAAGTAATGCTGAATAAAAGTTTTTCAAAAGATACAACTTTTTATTTCATCAGGGCACTGGCTACCCTCAGCCTGGGCTGCTCTTAAGCCAGGCCTATGGCCTTTCTTGCTTTCAAGTCTCAGCTTAATGTCATTGTTTCCCAAAGGCATTCTCTGACCACTCTCTCTAATACGGCAACAATCCCAACTGCAGCCAGTCATTCTCTGTCACCGCACCCTATTTATTCCCTTCATACTATTCTCCAAAATATAAAATTATCTTATTTACTTATTTATTGACCATCTAGTGCAAAGAATCTACAGCCTCCTGAGATCATGGGCCCCCATCTAACTTTTTCATTAATATTCTTATTTACTCATGTTTAGCAGGTATGCTCAATAAATTTTTGAGTACATAAATTAACGATTGTAAAAATGGTTATAAAACAGAAGGTAAGTCTCAAAGATTAACTCTTGAGATTAAACAAAATACAAAAAAATAATTAAACAAAATATAACTTGAGCCATAAACTACATCATAAAAGACAAGCAAGAGAGAAAGAATGAAGGAGAAGTGAAATTGTTTCATTTATTTTTGATTCTGATAACTAGAAAAATATAGATTCAAATATTCAGAACATTTAAAGATAATTTTCAGATGAATTAAAAATTAAGCTTAGTCTACACATACAAAGAAAACAGTCAGTATAAAAATAGCAATTAACCATAAAAATTTTAAAACATTTGATTATGAATGCAACAAATAAAAATTCACTTGTAAAACACAAAGACTCTTAAAATTGGTGAAAATTCCATAAAAGGCAAATAAAAGAAAAAAGATGTAACTGACAAATGAAAATAAAAGCAAATTCAGAATAGAATTCATGAAACAATGCTTTGTTTTATTTTGGATGTACCCAGCAATACAGAGCAAGACTGTGAAAGAGTTGGGATTGAATATAAGAACACAAAAGCAAATGACTGGAAGAGAATGCTATTTATTTGAATTTTTCAATAGGTGATCAAATTGTGGCTGACTTGGACTGAATTTCTACTACTACTTTGATATTAATAGTATTTTTGTACTAAAGCAACATTTTTTATTTCCTATAATTTAAATGTTCTTATTGAAGTATAACATGCATGCAAAAAAAAGCATAGAAATCATACCATATACAACTCATTGAATTATTTCAAAGATCAGTTATACCCATGTAACCACCATATACCTCAAGAAATAGAACATTACTAACACATAGAAGTCACCTTAATACCACTTCAAATTACTCTCCCTTCCTCCTCCACGAAAGTAACCACTATCCTGAGGTCAAATTCTTAGGTTAGTTAGGCTTGGCCACTTTTAAATCTTATATATCTATGGAACCACAGACAATATGTATTCTTTTATGCCTGGTTTCTTTCAATGAACATTATGATTCATGTAACTTCTTTGTTGTTACATAAAGATATAATTTGTGCATTTCATTGCTCTACTCATTACTGTATAATATTGATTATGCCATTTTACTGCTGATGAACATTGTTTCCAGGTTTTAACTAACACAAATAATGCTCCTTTGAATATGACTGTACTTGTCTCTTAGTAAACATCTGCCTAAATTCCTATTGAAATTACTGAGCCATCTAGTACTTATATACAGGGTATGGCAAAAGTAGGTTTACCGTTCTTGAGTACATGTAACATGTTTATTTTTGTATTACTTATTATTGTATTGTTTTCTATATAAACAACTGTAAACCTACTTTTGCCACACCCTGTATATCTGTGTAAATTCAGCTTTAGTAGATGCTGTCAGAATTTTCAAGTGATTTTCCCCATTTACAGCAGCAGTGTTTCACTTCTATCCATATTCTGACACTTGGTTATCATCAGTCTTTTCGTTGTAGCCATTCTAGTGATTGTTGCAATAGTATCTCCTTATGGTTTTAATTAGTATTTCCCTGGCAAATGATAAGTTGAGCAGTTTTTCACATATTTATTAGCCACCTAAGTATCCCCTTTTGTAAAATGCCTATTCAAGTCTCTTCCCCATTTTTCCACTGGGTTGTCTTTTTCGCATTGACTTACAGGATTTCTTTACCCAATATGGATACGAGCCCTTTGTCATGTATAGGTATGGCAAGTAAAATATCTTCTATTGTCCTTTGGTTTACTTTTTATCTTTATTGGTATCTTTTGACAAAAGTTCTTACCTTTTCCAACTTAACTTGTCAGTTTATCTTAACTTGGGTCTAGTTTATCAGTCCTTTCCTTCATGTTATTAAGTTTTGTGTCATATTTAAAATATTTTCCTACCATAAGAAAATAAAGAGATAGTCTTATATTGTCCTCTAGAGGCTTCATTATTTTCCTTCGCACTTAGATCTTCAATCAAATGTGCAAGGAGGGAAGCAGAAATCAAGTTTCATTTTTTTCCCTATATGGATATCCAAATGACTAGCAACATTTTATTTAAAAGATTATTTTTAATCGATGAAAAGTAAAACAATGTACCGTGAAGACATCAATTATAAATTTTTAAGCATCAAATAACATAGCAATGAAACACATTGGAAACAATGAGATAAATTACAAACACCCAACAACAATTCAAAAAGTTAATATAATTTTCCTAAGTATATGACAACTGAATCAGTCAAATCATAAAAGGTATTTGAATATATGTAATAAAGCTAATAAATAAATATACAGAACTGTAAACCCTATGGAGAACTCAACTTCTTTCTCAATGCCTAGGGAACATTTTTTTAGCTTTTTAAAAATAATTTTATTAATTATGCTATTACAGTCATCCAAATTTTTCCCCCTCTACCCCCTCCACTCACCACTCCCCACTCCCTCAGACAATCCCCACACCGTTGTCCATATCCTAGGGAACATTTTAAATACTAATCTCATATGTATCATAAGAACAAAATCTCAAAAAACAGACATTGTAAGTGCCTATTCTCTGATCACATTATAATAAAACTAGAAATAAGTAGTTTAAACACACATGTGCATTTCATAATTTAAAAATATCCACTTAAAATAACTTTTAGTTCAAGAAGGAAATCACAGCTGCATTTATCGAACACTTAGAAAACAACAAAGCTAGTATACAAGGTCTGTCCTGAAACATCCATCCATTGTTAATATGAGAAGCGTTTGCACATATTGATGAAACTGGCAGCCAAGGAATGTGGAATGGAATGAACATGCATTAACAATGACAACTTCACCTTACTAGTTAGTGGGGGTGATAGACACTGCTGAGTGTGCATGTGTACTGTGTGGCTGTTGCATTCAAAATGACTGAGTACAGCAACGAAATTGCATCAAATTTTGCATTAAGCTTGAACATCCCTATGCAGAAACTATTCGGATATGGGCAACTAATGATTGGCAGCTTCATAACAACATGCCTGCTCATGCATCACACCTTGTGCAGAGTTTGTGGTGAAACATTAACTCGCCCAGGTGACTCAGACCCTCTCCAGCCCAAATCTGGCACTCTGAGGCTTCTCTTTTCCTCAAACTAAAATCACCTTTGAAAGGGAAGAGATTTCAGACTGTCGATGAAATTCAGGAAAATACAACCAGGCAGCTGATGCTGATTGGGAGAACTGTGTGAGGTCCACAGGTGCCTGCTTTGAAGGGGACTGAGGTGTCATTGTCCTACGAACAATGTTTCTTGTATCTTGTATCTTCTTCAATAAATGTCTCCATTTTTCATATTACATGGCTGGACACCTTGTGAATAGACCTCATATTTTGGGGCTTTTTAAATTTTATTATTGTTCAAGTACAGTTGTCTACATTTTCCCATCCCTCCACCCCAACCCCAGCCATCCCCACCTCCCTCCCCTGATCCCACCTCCCCTTGGTTTGCTTCATGTGTCCTTTGTAATTGTTCCTCAAAACCCTTCCCCCTTCTCGCCCACTATCCCCTCCCACCTCCCCTCTGGTTACTGTCAGTTTGTTCATTTCAATGTCTCTGGCTTGTTTGTTTATTACGTTCCACCTAAAGGTGAGATCATATGGTATTTGTCCTTTACTGCCTGGCTTCTTTCACTTAGCATAATGCTTTCCAGTTCCATCCATGCTGTTGCATAGGGTAGGAGCTCCTTCTTCCTTTCTGCCACATAGAATTCCATTGTGTATATGTACTATAGCTTTTTGATCCATTCATTTACTGATGGGCACCTAGGTTGCTTCCAACACTTGGCTATTGTAAATTGTGCTGCTATGAACATTGGGGTACATAGGTTCTTTTGGAATTGTGTTTCAGGGTTCTTAGGATATAATCTCAGCAGTGGAATTGCTGGGTCAAAAGGCAGTTCCATTTTTAGTTTTCTGAGGAAATTCATACTGTCTTCCACAGTGGCTGCAACAGTCTGCATTCCCACAAACAGTACACTAGAGTTCCCTTTTCTCCACATCCTCTCCAACACTTGTTGTTTGTTGATTTGTTTATGATGGCCATTCTTACCAGTGTGAATTGCTTTCTCATTGTGGTTTTAATTTTCATCTAAAGTACCTAGGAATAAACCTAACCAAGGAGGTAAGAGACCTGTATTCAGAAAATTACATAACACTGAAGAAAGAAATTAAGGAAGACACAAATAAATGGAACCATATGCCATTTATTCATGTCTTAATTTCTCATTGACTGGAAGAATTAACATCATTAAAATGTCCATACTGCCCAAAGCAATTTACAGATTCAATGCAATACCTATTAAAGTACCAATGACATATTTCACAGACATAGAACAACTATTTCAAAATTTATGTGGAACTATAAACAACCCCAAATAGCTGCAGCAATTTTCAGAAAGAATAAAGCAGGAGGGACCATAATACCTGATCTCAAACTGTATTACAAGGCCACTGTAATCAAAACAGCCTGATACTGGCACAAGAACAGACACATAGACCAATGGAACAGAATAGAGAGCCCAGAAATAAACCCAAGTCTCTACAATCAATTAAATATTTGACAAAGGGGCAGAAGCATAAAATAGAGTAAAACAGCCTCTTCAACAAATGGTGTTGGGAGATCTGGACAGCTACATGTAAAAAAATGAAACTCAATCACCAATTTACACTATACACAAAAATAAATTCAAGGTGGATAAAAGACTTAACTAGAAGTCGTGACACCATAAACATCCTAGAGGAAAACATAGGCAGGAAAATCTCAGATATTCCAAACGGCAATATTTTCACCAGTATGTGTCCTAGAGCAAGGGACATAAGGGAAAACATAAACATATGGAATCTCATCAAAATAAAAAGCCTCTGCATGCCTAAAGAAAACAGCATTAAAATAAAAAGAGAACCAATTTTATGGGAAAACATATTTGCCAATGATACCTCGGACAAGGATTTGATCTCCAAAATATATAAAGAACTCACACTACTCCACTGCAGGAAGACAAAAAAAAACAATTAAAAAATGGGCAAAAGACCCGAATGGACATTTCACCAAAGAGGACATAAAGAGGGCATATGAAAAGATGCTCAGCATCACCAGCCATCAGAGATGCCAATTAAAACTACAATAAAATTATGTATTTTTGGAGTAGAAAAACAGAATTCAAGCTAACCCCTGTGCTTCAAAAATACCAAGAAAATGCACACACTTCCAATCTAATATTTTAAAGAAGAAAAAATTGGTAATACT
>PVKM010025811.1:0-19732 GCA_004027735.1 Carollia perspicillata | reverse complement strand
TGAAGGGGGGAAATGGGAGAACTGTAATGAAATAATCAATAAAAAAAAATATATATATATATATATATATATATATATATATAAAGACTAGTTAATGACATTCAAGTCTAGAACTTTATCTCCTTTTCCTGCATGTTCTTCTTAATACACTCTCACCTCACTCAGTCTTGTCAGTTTCTCTTCCAATAAAATTTTGCTTCAGAAATACCAATATACCAGTTTTATCCCTTGTAGGACCTTAACAGAAAACCTACTAAATTGGGCAATCCAATTCTTTGATTCAGAATTAGAGAGCAGAATAAACATAACTTGTATTGATAGATCTTTTCCTGACATCTAAACAGTTTTCACCTTTCCTGTCTTTGACTCACTCACCTACCTTCTCAGGCAGAAAATGATGGTATTGCTGACCAACCTTCCCCAAAGTGTGCTCTCATGAGATACTTTAGCCAAGAGAGTCCTGTGTCAAACATGTTGGTACAATGCTGATAGTACATCAGATCCCTCCTGGCCTTGAGAATTCATAATGCATGTCAAAGGTTCTGAGAGTGATGCAATCAAGAAAATTTTTATGACTTGATTTAATTTAATATGTATCAAGCCTATTTGGCTATGGAGTTCATTTCCTAACAATACACCTATTGAAATCGTGTAGCGTACATTTTTGGGAAAAGTAGCTCTGGACTCCATATCTCTATTTCTATCTAAATCCCTTGCTCCTTGCATTCTTGGCATATTTACACTGCCCTACAAAAACAGTCCCATTCTGTGGACCATCTTTTTAATGTATTCACATGTAAAGTATTCACAAGGGCTTGCTACGCCAACACCAAACTTGGAATCTAAAATGGGTCAAATCCCAGTTTCACTGGCTGCATGACTTGAACAAAAAGCTTTGCTTTCTGTGAACAGTGATTTATTTGCCTATAACTTCAACATTGCAATTGCTGTCCTGCCTATACCAATATTGCTTTGAGAAACAGCAAAATAAAGATGAGAAAGCATGTCATTCACTATAAACGGTGGTATAAATGTTAAAAGTTATGATGATGATGATAATAATGCTAAACCTCTTTCCTCAAATAAGACATTTATATTAGTGTCGAAAGTTCTCAAAGAGGATGAAACACTGGTCATACTGAGTTTAATCTGTCCGTGGAGCCTAAGGAAGTATGGCTGAAGAATAAAAAACAGAAATTAGCAATTTGGAAAGGAAAAGGAGAAGGGGGTTGTAACCCTAGTGGGGAGAAATGTTGGGGGGAATCTGAAGTCACTCTCCGAGGAGGTAGAGCTCTTACATAATTTCAATAAGAGATCCCTCTGACCCAGGGGCAGGGGTAAATGGTGAAGCCAGGAGCTGGGTACCTGGTGGAACCATATGTGAAATTGTTGCTAAAATGGAAGGCTGTAGTGATCTCAAACTGTAGTGATTGCTCTTCAGTGACCTAAAGGAAGCAAGAAACCCTATGAGAACAAGCAAGAAATGGTCTCTTGCAAGGTATCCCAGAGATTCATCCCTTTGTCCCAGAGGAAAGAAGGCAAATAGGACTGGATCTCAGTTACTGGAGTTCAGCAACTCACAACTCAACCAGAGAAATACTACTTTCTCAGAGATGAGTTTTTATGTGTGTGTCCTTCTCATCTGCAAGGCTGGTGGCCAGAAAAACATCTGTTACACATTTTAATAAGGGTTTCAGAACACATGACACTGTAACCCAAAGGAGTGATGGGAATGATGGGGAAATTTAGAGATCACAGCCAGCCAGAAACTAAATGTGACATTGGCCCTTTAAGGTTTTGTCCTTCTGACCGTTTCAGGTTCCTAATCCTCTTGCCAAGTGGGCTGGAGGCCAAAATATTTTTAACTTTGCATTTATTTCAGGGTGTTAATCTCATAGGCAACCAATTCCTATTTAATAAACTCAAACTCCCCAAGCCCTTCCCTTCAGGGATGCCTGAGCCTGCTCTCCTGAAGGCTCCCATACATGTGCCTGCCCTGACTTTTTACAGCTTGGGGAGGGTGTTGACACAGGAGTGTCAGGGCATCATGCAGCTGTCATCAGCCCCATGCCACAGATGGTACTTCAATTATGCATACCCTTCCCAAGGCACTTGCCTCGGCCTCTGGGTCTCACTTCGGGCTCTAGAAGCCAGGAGAGGCAGAGTAGCTAAATCAAGAAGGGCTCAGGAGCCCTAGCTCTCTTACCCACCACAGAAAGAATGGGTTTTCCTTGCCCGTCTTCAGCTCTTTTTTTAATCACTAACCACAGAAGGTAATGAGAAAGTACTTGAATTACAAAGATTTCCATTTATTACTCTGGCTGCCCCTCCACAAAGTGCCTCTTTTCCCCTTTGGCAAGAACAGATCACTATTGACACTTTTAGAAGGCCCTGGGCCCCTCTCAATTATTGGCCTAATCTCTCCCTGCTCTGAAAGCAGAATTTTTTTATAACTAGATTTTTTAGAAAGTTGAGGGACTACTCTTTGCTTTATTCATTGGAATGACTCTGTGAGCTAATGTATTCTCCTGTCAGTATATTTCATGGGTTCAGCAACATCTGCAGGATGTGGAAAGAACAGAAACAAACCAGATGTTTCAAAAAGGTAGCTCCACTAAGCCTCCTTAACATAATTATTGCAATATCGCATCCGCATTTTATTGTCCCTCTTCTATATTTATATGCTGCGCACTTTTCCTGCAGAAAGCCAAACCAGTGGCTCTGAGTTCCTTCTAAACAGATTTGCAATCTTGAAAAAAATTTTTCTGACATATATGCTCCATTAAATCCAAATTTTCTTTATCAAATTTTAGAGGGGGAAAATAGATTAAGGAAATGTAGATATTTATCTCAGCCTTCAACATTTACACTCATTTAGTTAATTAGCACTTAATTACACTGTCAAAGGAGAAAATTTTACCACAGACAGACCAATGCCCACCCCTCAGGCCCTCACTTCTTTAGAAAGGCAGACCTTTGCTGGGAGCCAACTCTTCCTCCAAGAAGCATTTGTAATGATTACTTGACAAGGAGTGCTGATACAAAATTGTGCAAGGGAGAGCCATCACTCACCAGAGCCCCACTGGGGTGCTCAAACTGGAGCAACAGTGCCCCCCAAAGCTAACAGCCAGAATTGCCCTGCAAGCAGACGGCAACTCGAACTTCTATTTTCTGCTTTATAAGCTGAGGAGCTATTTTAAGAGTCGCTGGCCGAAAAGCAGGCTCTATTACAACCAGACGAGCATTCCAACCAAGCTGGGGAGCCTCGGCTGGAAACAGAGAATGTTTCCACCTATTTTAATTCAGACGCCAGGAATTCTCTAAGGAGGAGGTGGGGGTGGGGAGCAGGGGAGACACAGTAGAGAATTGGAAAACTTCAGAAGTTTGCCAAACTCAGGGAACAAAGCATAACTAGATTAATGCATAAATCTTATTAACCAAAATGCTGAATGTTGAATAGAGTCGTTTGTCATCTAAGTTTCTCCATCTTTTAACAAATGGCAATATTTTTTAGTCTCACAGGTTCTCTGCCAAGTGGAAGACCTTATTAAAGCTCTTGGAAAACAATAGTATTCTAATTAGTTTAATTATAATATGATGAATAATCAACCCAATTTTTAAACAATATACAATTAGCCTTTTTTTTTTAGCCAAAGACTCCGTTTTCCAGAACAGGAAATGAAGCATAACACCCTTAATTTCATTGCTGGGGCAAAAACCCTAGACACCCTGATGCAGTGGTGCAGTGAGAATGTAATGAAAGCGACAGCCCCGCTCCTGCAGCCGCTCCCTGTGACGAGGCCGCCTTTGGCTCTAAGAGTGGAAACTGCATTAGGCCGGAGCCTTACCCACATTTTCTCTTTCAAGTTCTAAGCCCTGTTTTCTATTTTCTCTTCTATCTTGGAATAGGGTCACTCTATAAAAGATGAAATATCACATTCCTGAAAGACAATGAACTGATGATGTCATATCAGCATGCTTGACTTTTACACTGCTTTGGGGGGTATTGCAAGAGGATAAAAAGTAATGTGGTGTTGGAAATAGGAAATAAAAGCCAGGCAGCCTGAAAATCAAACTTTTCAAACCAAATCATACAATCAACAACATAATTACAACCACTTATGAGAAACTGCTCCTTTCCTTCCCCTCTCCCCACCAAAAATGCAATGAGAACCCCACCCAGGATACTCCCACCAGAATGGTTAGAATGAAAAGGACTGGTACACCAAATGTTTCTAAGAATGGGAAGAAATCGGGATTCTCATGCATTTTTAGTGGGAATGTAAATTGGTACCACTACGTTGGAAAACTGATGGTGTTTACTAAATATATAACTCCTAAAACCCAGGACTCTTCAGTATGTATCCAACCTACATAAGCACATATGTCCATCAAAAGGCATGTACAAGGGTGTTCATGGCACTTTTATTCATAATAGCTCTAGTGGTAACATCCCACAGGTCCATCGATAGTAAGATAAATATATTGTGAGATATTCATTCCATAGAATATTACATAGCAATACTTCCCAGACACAAATCAGTGCATACTATATGACCCCACTTACGTTTTGTTCAAAAATAGGCAAAACTAATCGATAGTAATGGAAGACAGCATAACAGTGGTGGCAGTAATGGCTGGACAGAGCAGGAGAGAACCCTCTGGGGTCTGAGGATTGCGTTGTATCTTTCTATGGGTGTCATTTCTTGCATGCATGCCTACGTAAAATTTTATGCAGTTGGACAGTTAGGATGCACGCACTTTTGGTATAGTACACCCCCCCCCAAAAAAAAAGCAAAGGCAAATAAATAAATAAAAAAGACACAGTGGAACTCCTATACTAAGGAAATATTTCCAATATGGAATTTCAAGGTTGCACAAGGACAATTGGTGTTTTTATTGAGATATTTTTATAAAATGAGATTTTATAAAAATCACATGAGATACAGGTGAGTTCCACTCAGTATTTTTGAATATTTGTTCATCGGCAGTTATAAGGCAGCCGTGGGGATATAAAGTACAGCACAGGGAATACAGTCAATAATATTGTCTTAACTATGCACAGTGCCAGGTGGGTCCTAGACCAAGCAGGGGGACCACTCTGTAAGTTATATAAATGTCTAACCACTATGCCTCCCTCTGAAAGCTAGCCATCAGCTTCAGATGTGCCTCATGTAATGTCACATCCGTATATCAACGCCTCCCACTTGCCTTGACAAAGATGCATAAACTCTTTACCAGGCGTGTTCTGGGCCCATCCTACCTGAACATCTCTCACAACTTGCTCCACTTCTCCTTGCTGACTCCTTTCCTGCCACGCTGACATTTTTTCCCTCTAAAACACCAAGCTCATTGTGAACTATGTCCCTGGCACATGCTTTCCACTCTGCATGGAGCACTCTTCTGCCAGATTCTCCCAAGACCAGCCTCAACTCATCGCTCAGATCTCAGCTCAAATGCACGTCCTCAGAGCGGCCCCTGCTGACCTCCCTAGCTAAAGCGGCTCTCTCCTCTCACCACCGTCTCTCTCTAGCCCACCACTCTGCTTATCCTCTTCAGTATTACATACAGCATTTATCATTCTCTAAGATTTGTATTTGTTCTGGTACTTATTTATTTTTTGTGTCCTCCACTAAAATGCATGCTCCTTAAGAGAGTAGACAAAGTCACTCTCCAGGTCACTCTGTCAAGGCCCAGCACCTAGTAGACACTCAATGAACATTTGCCAAATGATGAATAAAGAATAACTCAATAAATAAATAAATCACTGCCTTCAAAAGTGAATGGGCCTGGTAAAATTAATAAAGGGTTGCATGACACACTCAAAAGAGCCCCGTATCAGGAGTTTAAAGATTGAGATGTTCGGGGTAGATGATCACCGGCTTTAACATTTTTGATATCCATCTATCTACATCTAGCTGGGGGGTAGGACAGATGGACATGAGAAGATAATGAACTACCCAAAACAGCAAAGGGCACGAGCAGAGACCTCAAAAGAAGAAGCCATCAGGTCAGGTTGGTGTGGTCAGGGGACATTGCAGCAGTGGTGGGGTTATCACTGAGCCTGGAAAGCTGAGTGAAAGTGATGGGAATAGAAGGAAAGGAACAGAAAGTTCTAAATGTGAACTTGGGTCAGCAAATATGCAGAGATGAAAGAACCCAAGGTATCACCAAGTGCCAGGAGCAGACAGGTATCACCAAAACAGAGGATTGGTGTAGAAGATTGGAGCCCCACCAAGGTCTGAACAGTGACTTCTTCCTCATTTTTAACACACCCAGATCTTAGAAAGGGGATTAACAATTATAATGAACCAACCTTCTCCCAAAGAGAAGCAGTTTGTGTCATACAATGGATACGATGAGCCCTGACCTTTCTTGAAACTGACCTGAAAGGTGATATAAATCAAATGTTAGAAATTTATGTCAGGCAATATAGAAATTTAAAACATGTTTCCTTGTAGGAAAGCAAGAAGTCTGTACACAATACAAACAACGTGTAGAGATGTATTCTTTTACTAATTCGCTCTAATATTTTGTCTGGAATTAATATTATTGCTTAACTTTAGAAGTTAAATGCTACCTTGTTACCTCCATGTACTAGCATCAAGACAATAATAAAGTTTAAAAACTCGCAATTAATTCTCAAGCTGTGTTTCCAAATAAATGATTTAACAGAACAGAAATAACTTGATTATACTGAGCATGTTGCCCAGGAATTGTGCATGTGCATGTGTGCACTAAGTGTGATGAATGACAAACTTGCCCAGTGATTTAGAGCTAAAAAAGTATTTAGAATCCAGACAAGCTCAAACTACCAGAAGTGGGATGGGAGCAGAGACCAAAAGGAAGTTCACTGACGCCAACTATCACTCATTTGAACATATTTTGAAGTTTGATCTGGAGAAAAGAAAGAAAGAGGACTTGATTCAATTGTAACTTTTTCAGAAATGATTCATTTCTTCTCTGCACAGCTGGAAACACATGGAAAGAACTGAGGATTTCATTGATGAGGGCTCAGTTGGAAATAATTTGCTGTTGAGCTCATAAATTGTGACTTTCAGACCTCCAGTCATGAAGTCGGAGCTTAAGATTGACAATGGCCACCTTTTGGTCACAGAACCAAACCAAAGGATTCCAGTGGGTCATTTCACTGTGGACTCTCTCCCCTATTCCTCAAGGTTGGCCAAATCAAGGCTGTTTGCCACAGGACCATTTCTATGAATCATACGATTAGGTTAACCTTTGGTGCCTTTAGAATCTGGTACAGATTTCAGAAAACTCTCAATGGGTAGGGCTACTGCCATTTACATCTTTACCTTCTCATAATGCTGAAAAGGGTTCCAACTATCACAGATCACAGATGACCACCACAGTCAGAAAAACCAGTAGTGCGTTGAAAAAAAAAGAGGTAAAGGAGAAGAAGGAATAAAGATATTTTTCATTTATATGAAGTGGTAGAAAACCCTCAAACAATGAGAATTTCAAATTCTGCTTTCACCATTTGTCTTAGGCTGTGTCTACACACTTGGCCATGAAAACTTTTACTTAAAATGATTGCTATGGTGCATGTAATATATGACATCAATTCTCCAATGTTAATCAATATCTCCACAATGATGATAAATCGGTCTATCTGAAGGTTGCCATTTAAAGGTTTTGCACTACCATTCAATCATTCTAAGTTGTCCAACTCTATCTCCAGCTACCTATTCAAAACCAGCTCTCTTCAAGCTTTATTTACTAATAAGCCATCGTAGCTTAGTTATCGCTCCCTGAAAACTATGTGTGGATCCCCGCCTCCAGGTCTGTGCTCCACTGCTCACCCTCTGCCAGTGCTTCCTCCTTCCCCATCAAAGCACGCTCCCCTGACTTTACATTCCTTGGCCCATCCTTTTCCTCTCACTCTGCACTTCTGTAACACTTGCTGCATTGGTTTAGTTCCTAGTGTATGTATCTTTTATTGTCACTTACGTTTGTCCTTGATGGCAAAGGCTATGATTGTATGCTTTTTGATATTTTCATGGCTGATGAGATATGCTATTCATAATAAGTGTTCAATCTATTAATGGCATCACGGAAAACAGAGAAAGTTTGAGGCTCAGACAGGCCTCAGTCAAATCCCAACTCCACTGCTCACTAGATTCTTCTTTTCTCTGGACACTACATCCACCCTCGACCTGTCATCAAGTCCTATCAGTTTTACTTCCAAATATATATTGAAATTATTTGCTTCTCTTCCTCTTACCTTCATTGTGTCTATTCATATCACCATCATGTCTCACCTCAACCACTGAAATAGCCTCATGAATAGCCTCCCTGTTTTCATCCTTGCTGCTTACCATTCCATTCTCCATACAACAACAAAATTATCTCTTTTGTTTAAGATAAACTTGACCAACTCATTTCTTTATTGAAACTCTTCAATGTTTTCCCACTGTTCTTAGAATGAAGTCCAAATCACTGACCATAACATTGTGTCATGACTGCATGATTTGACCTCTGCCTCAGCATCATGTCCTGCCACTCTACCCTTCTCTCACTATATTTCAGCCACACTGGACCTTGGACACTTTCTAGAAATGGCCGAACTCTTGTCCACCTCAGAGCCTTTGCTCAGAAATTATCTCAACCTGGAATCCTGTTCTTCGATTCCAACTGGGATGGCTTCTTCTCAGCTCATCTCTCAGCTTCCAGCTCAAATGTCTCCTTGTCACAGATGACTTTATTTATCGACCACTCTGTCTGAGTTATTTGTGTGTACCTTGTTAGTCTCTATTATGGAATCCTGTTCATTTCCTCTATGACACTTACAACAGTCTATAATTATCCTGTTTATTTGTGTACTTGCATGTTAACTGCTGACTCTGTGAAATGCACACTCCAGGGAATCAGGGATCTTATCTATTCTGCTCTCCATTGTATCTATAACTACTAGAACAGTGTTTAATGCATATAGATTTCCAGTAAACAGTATTTGCAACACTTCCTAAACAGTAAATGTTATCTTATGAATGGATTCACAATGCATTTGCTTCCATTTCCCCCCTTGACCTTTGTGTTATTATTTCTTGTTTTACTACCACCTCTGTTATGACCCTCACACTGAATTATTAGTTTTCAACAATTCATTATCTTTTAAAATATTTAGGTAATAATAAAAATCTCATATATTTATCCTCTTAGTTTATGTTTCTGATGCTCTTCATAATGTCATATAGATCTCTATCCCTGTCTAGTATCATATTCTTTCTACCTAAATGACTCTAGTTAACATTTCTTGTCATACAGTTCTGGTGATATATTTTCCCAGCTTTCATATGTCTGAAAACTATTTTGCTTTCATTTGAAAGAAATTTTAGGATTTGTTATTTTGTAATTTTAAAGACATTGTTCTACTGCCTTCTTGCATGCATTCTTTCTAATGAGAAATATGTATCATCTTTATCTTTGTTGCTCTGTATGTAATATCTTTTCTATGGTTGTTTTTAAGGTTTCTCTAATACTAGTTTTGAGCAATTTGATAACAATTTGTTTGGTCTAGTTTTCTCTCTTTTTTTAAATACTTACTCAAGGATATGTTTATTGATTTGAGACAGGGGTATGCAGAAACACCAATCAGTTGTCTCCCACATGCACTCTGACCAGAGATCAAAACTGCAACTTAGGTATGTGCCCTGATGGAGAATTGAACCCATGAAGTTTTGGTATATGACATGATGCTCCAACCACCTGAGCCACCCAGCCAGGGCTGGTCTAGTTTTCTTTATGTTTCTTGTGATTAGAGCTTGGTGAGCATCATAGATCTGTGGATTTACAGTTTTCATCCAATTTGGAAATTTTTAACTTCAAATATTTTTATGTTCCCTCCCAGTTCCTTTTTGAAAGCTTCAATAACATGTATTTTATGTAGATTGCAATCATTCTGCAGTTTACTGATGCTCTCTTCATTTCTTTCCTAAGCTTTATTTCTCTATGTTTCCTTTGGGGTAGTTTATATTGCCATGTCTTCAAGTTCACTTATATTTTCTTCTACAATGTCTTATCTGTAGTTAATCCAATCAAATGTGCTTTTCATCTCAGCCATTGTAGTTTTCATATTTAAAAGTTTGACTTGGGTCTTTTTTATATCTTCCATATCTCTACTTAACTTGTTAAATTATTCTTTTAGCTTTTAGATCACATAAAATACAGTTATAATAATGTTTTTTAATGTCCTTGTCTTCAGATTCTAATATCATTGTCAGTTCTAGATTGATTTTAATTAGCTTTCAACTCAGATGGTTCATATATTCTGGTTTTGTTTTTGTTTTTGGTTTTTTTTTTTTTTGCATGCCTGATAATTTTAAATTGGCTGTTAAGCATTGAGAATTCCATTTTATTACATGATAAATATTTTGAATTTTCATACTTTTGAACTTTGTTCTGAGACATAATGTTATTTGGGAAATTTGGCCCATTCCTGTCTTGTTTTTTGGCATTAGTAGGTAGCCTTTGGTCTATAACTCTTAGCCCATTACTGAAGCAAAAGCCTTTTAAAAATTCTATCCGATGCCCAATGAATTATGAAGTTGTTCAATCTAACTTGTGGAAACAGGCACTGTTCCTTGTCTTGTGTGAGTGCCAGGTTCTGTTCTCTCTAATCCTTCTCAGGGATTCTTTCTTCCTCCTAGGTAGTTTCTTTATACACATGTGCTGATCAGTATTCAGCTGAATATTCAAAGAAGCCTGTCTATAGATCCCCAGAGTTTTCTTTTTATATAGCATTTGCCTCTCTGGCTCTCTGCCCTATGACTTCTAGCTAGCTGCCTTGGTCTCCACACATTTTAAGCTTTATCTCTTTGTTCAAAAAGTCTTGTGGCCCTGTGCTACCACCTATAAATTCTCTCAAGGTTATAATCTGTGGCAATTGTAGGGCTCAATTAATTTGTTCTCATCTCTCAGGAATCTTTTTTTTTATTATTCCTGACCCTAGGATATGTTTACTGATTTTAGACAGACAGAAATGAAGACAGAGAGTGATACAGAGAGAGAAAAACATCTCTTAGTTGCTTCCCATGTGTGCCCCAATCAGGGATCTAACCTATAACCTAAGTATGCGCCCTGACCAGAATCAAACCCAAAACTTTTTGGTGCATGGGACAGCACTTCAACCAATGGAGCCACCCAACCAGGGCAGGGATCTCTGTTCTTCAATGCATGATTCCTAATGTCTTTAAAATTGTATTTCATATATATGTTTTTTTACTTTATCTGTACCTATTTCAGAGGAAAGTGTATCTGGCCATGTTATTCCACTTCACTGACAGCAGAAGTCCCACGGTGCATATGAACATTGCCTAATCTTCTTCCTCATAAATTACTCTCTGGGGAACAGTTCTAATGGATAATAAAGTGGTAAAAAAGAGGGAAACATTAAATAAAATCAGATAAGGAAAAATGTACAATGAAGCCCACATCCTAGTTATGTTGGGGTTGGATATTAATAAAGAAATAAGGGAATCGTCTTTACTGATTACTAGATTATTTGGAGTATATGGAACAAGCCACAGTACATGGAATTCTTTTCTATTTTGTTGGGAGGGGGGGTCCAAGGTAGAGTTAGGAAGGTGAAAATAAAGGCACTCTTCCAACCTGACCCCTCCTGATTTCTTTCTCTCTCACACACACAAAACACGCAAATGTAAACACACAGCCTCTTATCCCATTAAGTGATGTGACCACCTCACAAAGGAGGGTCATCAACAAACACAACAGTTCAAGAGCACATCACAGGATGTGCTCATTATACCACAAAGATAGGGTAGGGACCTAGCAATCACAGAGCAACATGGAAAATTGTTTTATAAGCCGACTTTTACAAATTGATTTCAAAACTGGAGAGCAATTACCATTAAGCAAAATAATTTGCTGCCCCAAAGAGGGTAGGGCAAGGCAGTAGGTCCAAAGATAACCTAAGCCATCATTAGAGAAATCCAGTTATTTAGTCAATTTTACTTATTTACAGGACTAAAGATTAATGAGTTCAGATACCCACACAGACAGTAATTAGGTTTCAAAAACGTACTATAACACAATCAATCATGGCTCTTGAACATAATGGCATTAGGGCAGAGCCCTCTTTCAGCTCCAGTTATTAGCAAGTGATTGGTGAACACCGGGCTTAAGCTGAGATGTTACCCCAGGGCCCCGAAATAAAACAAAAGAAGACCCTCAAATAACAAGACTGTGTATATTTGATCCTTTGTTCTTTGCGTGAATTTACTGAAATATTGTGCCCAGGATGTAGGGTTCTATAACAGAACTTCAAGGTTTGCTGCCTTTGGAACGACAGTTGGTGATTCACTTAAAATGTATCATTACTTAATAATCTAGCTATGTACAGTCCCTTGACTCTAACCTTTGGAGGATATTATTGCTGTCTTTGAAATTTTTTTTTAAATTTACTTTCTCATGACTTTATAAATAAAGATAACTCAGTTTTATAAATATACTAGGACCTCATGGCACCAAAGAAAAAGCCAGAAAATAAAAATCCAAAGAGCTTTTAGTTGAGGGAGAAGTTTCCATTGTTTGCTTTTACTTAGTAAAGAAAGATTATCTTGTCATGAAACAAGGAAATTAGATAAAAGTACAAGTACTACATTCATGGAACCTAGGGTGGAGGAAAGATAGACGATATAGGAAAAATCAATAGTAATTTGGAATAATTTTAGATTTACTATTTGCAGAAAAGCTGCAAAGATAATAGAGTTCCTATACACCCTTTACTCAGTTTCCTCTAATATCTTACAATACCATGATACGTGTGCCAAAACTAAGAAACGAACATTGGTACAGAACTGTCAAGTACACCCCACACATCATGTTGATTTTACTAGTTTTCTGTTAATGTTCTTCTTCCGTTCCAGGGTCCTATCCAGTATACCATCTTGCATTTAGTCATGCCTCCTTAATCTCTTCTGGTCTGTGACAGCTGCTCAGTCACTCCTTGTATCCCACATCTTTAACAGTTTTGAGGAGTATTGACCAGGTAGTATATGGAACATTCCTCATGGGTTTTTGGTAAGAACACCTCAGAGGTGAAGTACCCTTCTCCTTGCATCATATAAGAGGTTATATCAATATGACTTATTACTGGTGATGATCACCTTGAATACTTGGTGAAGGTTGTGTCTGTCTGATTGCTGAACTGTAAACATACTATGTGTCCCTTCCCATACTCTACTCTTTGGTAACAAGTCATTATATCCAACTTCCTCTTAAAAGAGAGGGAGGGAATTAAACAATATTGCCTGGAGAAGAGGTATATCTATTTATATTATTTGGGTTTCTTCTTTAAGAAAGATTTCCCCATTTTCATCCATGTATTTATTTATGCAGTCATTTCCTTCACTTACTTTTCATAAACATTTCTCTCTATATGTTGGATTGTTCATCAAAATATAGCAGGCACAATAGCTCATGTGTTGTAGACCCACCAGACCTCCTTGGAAGACATAGGCTGCCCTTCATGAAACCACTGTGCAATTCATTGAATTTGTAGTTTTATCCTTCGAATTTTTTCCTTGATTTTTTGGTTGTAAAGCTTGTTTTTCTGTGGTTATTTGTATAGATTCCATGCTTCCATGCATTTCCTCTCAGAGCACTGAGACTTTCTCTGATGTAATTAACTTTTTTGTACAGATTATGCAGGCTATGGAATTAATCAAATATTGTGTAAACTTAGCCTGTGTCTCCAGAAGTTTCTAAGAACAGTTGAAAAAAATAAAAATTCAGTATTAGTATCACTTAGTCCATCAATTGTTTGGTTTCCATAACAGCAAACAAAGAATTTGACTGACTTTCTGTAAAGTAATTGTGTTTCTCTCTGTTTCTATTTGGACCTACAAATCCTTTTACCATGTGAAAAGTCCTTGGGGGAAAGAATGGAGAATTGACATCTTTTTCCCTACATAGCCTCCTCCCTGCCTCACATTTCCCCAAGAGGAAAAAACAACTTTTTAAACATTTAAATTTAGTTCTGAGATAGACAACCTCAGAAGAGCAGAAGGATTTGCATTTTATGTTTGGTTTATCTGAGGCTCAGTAATTGGCCTTCTGAATGAGTTGAACCAAACTTCTTCAGTCCTGTGCCAGGCTCCTGTGAGTCACAAGTCCAGCTCTGGTTTCTCATCAGCTTTTCTAGGAAGGAATAACATGAGACCCATGGGACTTCCTGCATTCCAGCGCTAAGAAAGAGTTCTGTCAACAAGGCATTGATTTCAAGGATGGGTAAAGGCCTCCACATGGTGTGTCGCCATGCACAACTATTGCCAATGTTAACATGTGTTGTAAGCCAGGCATTCCCTCCTTCTGTCAACAGTTGGAGGTATTCAGGAGCTCAAGGGGGAGCAGGGAAGGCTGCTACCCCAGTAGGATGCCCATCAAGTCCTTGACATTGAACAAGACCTGCTGCGTACAAAGAGGATGCAGACCCCTTTATTTTTATCTCTGCCCACTGAAGCCCTTGCTGATAAGAGAGCCTTGTCTCTTTCCCTTTCAATCCCATTCATCTTTCAAGGCCCAGGACACTGGATCTCCTTTTAGAACTTTTCATAGCTCATGGATTTCCAATTCTCAGGATCTGAGTGTCCACACATGTACATTTTTCATTATATATTACCTTGTATTTGCTGTTTCAGATATACTCCTTTACATGCCAATCTAGCTTGTAAGTAGTTTACGGATTTAAAACAGTGTCTTCCAATCCTCTCTGCTAAAATCTAAACATCATGAAGACCCTGAAGGCTTGCTTACTGCTGTGTTGGCTGTGCTTACCAGAGGACCTAGAAGATAACATGGGCTCGAGAAATATTCATTACATGGGAAAGAAAAAAGAAAGTCTCCTCTCAGCATCTAGTACATCACCTGTTTCCAGTGGTCCTACTGCTGCCTGATTAACTCATGCCTATTCTCAATAGACTTAAGATCTAGAGTAGCCCTAAGACAATCATGTATAGTACAAGGGGTGTACCCAAGAAATGGAAATATTCTGGAGAGTGGGTCCCTGGTAGTACAAGTGAGTGTTCTCGGGACCCAGCTGTATCAGTGTACCAGCTGGCATTGTTGTGAGAGGTTGTGTTCAGCTTCAGTGAATTTTTTTAAAAGACTCTTTCAACATATTTGCCCATTTCATGATGGGTGATTCTTGAACACATCTGTCCACACCATGCTGAGTATTCAGCAGCTTTTGACCAAAAACAGCATTACCCCCATATCCCACCCTCCTATTCACCTGATCTCACCCTGAGAGATTTTTTTTTTTGTTCCCCAGATGAAAAAAAGTCCTCAAAGGGAAGCATTTTGCCAATATGGAAGAGCTGAAACAAAAAACAGCAGAAGCACTAAAAGGCGTCAAAACCGACAAGTTCAAAAACTGTTTTGAGCAGTGGAAAAAATGTCTCAATAGGTATATTGCTCAAAGGGCAAATTATTCAAATGCGACTGAAGTTTAAATATGTAACAATAAATACTCAACTTTTTATAAATAAATTCATTTTGCCCCCCTCATATATTTCCAGTAAGAGCTAACTGAAAATGCTATATTTTATATTTATAGAGCTATTTAAAGCTCCTCCTTGCCCCCAAAATGCTCTCTTATCTCACCCTCTGAGCAATTCTATGATACAGTTTTAGTGAATGATTTCTCAGCATTCCACTCTAGGAGAATATAATTGAACACCTTCATTAGTTTTGATCTATTGGCACTGGCAACACCACTTTCATGTTAGTCATGAAATGGCTAGTTGAAACAGGAAAGTTAATTTCTGGCATTATTAAGTAAAATAAGGGTTATTTGAACACTGAGGTATCATGACAGTCAATCTGATAACCAAGTGGGCTACCAAGTGATAACAGGTGGGGAGTGTATACAGCACAGATACACCGAGGCTCTGGGGGGGTCTGACCCGCAGCCCGCGGGCTGCATTCGGTCCAGGATGGCTATGAATTGTGGCCCAACACAAATTCGTAACTTTACTTGAAATTTTTATTTTGTTCATCAGTTTTTGTTAGTGTTTGTGTATTGAATGTGTGGCCCAAGACAACTCTTCTTCTTCCAGTGAGGCCCAGAGACGCCAAAAGGTTGGACGCCCTGCCTAAACAAAGGGATGAATTCCTATCCCAGGCAGGAGAGAGAGAGATGAAGTGGGAGGGCACAAAACTTCATAGCACCGCTCAGAATGGTGCACAATTTAAAACACAAATTGTTGTACATTTACACAATGGAATACTACTCAGCTGTAAAAAAAAAAAAAAGAAGGAAATCTTACCTTTTGCAACAGAACAGATGAACCTGGAAAATATGCTAAATGAAAGCTATGAGCCACTCAGAGAAAGACAAAGCCCATATGATTTCACTTATGTGTAGAATCTAATAAACAAAATAAACAAACAAAATAGAAACAGACTCATAGATCCAGAAAACTGACTGACAGCTGTTAGGGGGGAGGGCATTTGGGAGACTGGGTAAAAAAGGTGTAGGGATTAAGCCAAAAAACACCCCACATAAACACAGACAACAGTGTGGCGATTACCAGAGGGAAAGGGGAGTGAGGGGAGGTAGAAGAGGGTAAAGAGGGTAAGGGGTGATGGAAGGAGACTGGACTTGGGGAGGTGAACACACAATGAAATATACAAAGGATGGAGTATAGAACTGCACACCTGAAACTTGTATGCTTTTATTGACAGGTGTCACCTGTCACCCCAATGAACTCAATAAAAACTAAAAAGATGTACAAATTGTTTATTTCTGGAACTTTCCACTTAATATTTTAGCACATAGTTGACCATAGGTAACTGAAATCCCAGAAAGTGAAACCATGGATAACAGGGGTCTACTCTATCCTCATGCTTCCAATTTCTCAAAATGACTTTAAAGTATAATGGAACTACAAAAATATATATCACATATTGTTACATATATGCAGTATTTTTTCTTCTCAAAATTTGATTTCCCTCCATTAAAAAGTTGTTACTATAAAGGATTTAAAGCTTTTCAAAATTTTTATCATTCTCTCACCCAATCCTTCCATGCAAGTGTAATTTCTGAGAATAAAGAAAAAAAATTTTGATCTGGTCAAGAAACTACATTTAATTTAGAGTCTGAAAGACAATTTGTGACAATCTGTGAGGGTCTTGGTTGTGCCTATTTGTTCATGTATATTTATAAAATATACGATCATATGTGCCCTTTTTTGAGATTGGGGTTTAGCACTTGACTTTCTCATTTGCCCTTTCTCATTTCTCCTTAAGCTTTTACCCTTACCTCCTTTCTCACCTAACCCCTAACCTTATCCCACTCCTAGCATCCGTGAAGCTAAGACTCCTACTTTTATTCATTTGTCTTATTTCATGACAAATGGATTAGATAACATGGCCTCCTTAAATCTCCAACTTAAACACATTTGTATTGCATGGGGAGTATCTAGCCCTCTCCCATCACCACAAGCTTATCAGAACAGCCAGCTGAACTTGAGGCGATGAGAGCCAGGGTACGAACATTTTAATGGACAATAGTAGTTGGGTCATCAGGAGCAACCTCGTTTAGCAGCAGAAAGAGGGCCAGTTAGCAAGTGTCAGAGGTACAGGTAAGCTATCCATGGACACTAAGCTCTAATTTCAGGACTAGACAGTTTTCTCTTTCTGAACAAGATGAACTCTATCCCCACCCTTACCCCACCACAGTGGATACAGTGCCTAAGGAAAGTTAGCTGGGCAAGGGTCAAGTGTTTGAATTTGTCTCTGCCAAGGCCAGAAAGTCTTTCAGACACAGCAGGGACCCTCGTCCATCAGTCCTTCATGTTCAGAGTTTCTTGTATGCTCTTCCTTCCTCTTTGTCAATCTGGTTAGTGACAAACTAACCCTGGGGAGAGAGGGAATAAGAAATGAGAGGGTACCAAGGCAGAGCCTTCATTTTCAAGGCATAGAAGATGAACTTGAGGCCACCAAATCCACAACCAAATCGAGGCTCTGGACTGGTTTGAGCTATTGCTCAATGTTCTATGCTTTAATATTTTGAGAAAAGTTTATTATGACAAGTCAATGACAGCACTTTTAGTAGGTCAATAAATCGTGGACGTATCATATCACAAAGATGACAACTACGTAAAGCATCACAGGAAACTTGGTCTTATTTCCACAAAATAGCAACTAGAGCCTCTTGGCATTTACTGTAATTTTAAGTCAAGGTTTAAAAAATATTACTATTAATATTACTGAATGGGAAATTTTCTGGGGTGGGGTACTGAGAAACAAAGCAATTCTTTGCAAAGTTTAATGTAAGAGGGAATACATACTAAGTGGGGAAAGGATTGTAAATGCTGCTCCTTATAGTAATGTTCTGGCTATATTATACAATAATTTGCTAATATCAGGGTAAAGGAGGGAATGAAACTGAAACCAGATGAAAAGCAGGATACAAAGATTATCGAGAGCTTTCTTTCTTGGCCTCTTTCCAAGCATACGGAAAGAGAAAAGATGTTAATTTTTTTAATAAGGTTTGGGGCATGGTAGAATAGGGATTGGGGGCTGACCCAACCTCGTATTTGTTACTTTCATAGTGGAAAGGTCGAAGCAGCTGACAGAGCTGAGGGTGATGGATGTTCACAGTGAAGGGTGAAAAGGCAACAACTCACTCCTCCTTTTAAACTGTGAAAATGACCCAGTGCCAACATTTTTCTGTTTTTTGAGAGGGGAGGGCAATGGAATGGCAGGATTAAGAAAGAATAATAAACCCTGATATTTGGATAGGACTTTCCAGTTTCCAAATGCTTTCATGCATTTTCTTGCATTTGATCCTCACATCGACTTTCTACAGCAAGCAGTTTAGGGGGCGCTGTAATTCCTTTCATAGAATGCACAGGGAGGTTAGGGACTTGTCCAAAGCTCCACAGCTGCCAGTGGGGGGAAAGGGAGAGCGACCTAGTGGCTTCAGCATCATTTCACTGCTCTTCCCTCTGTGCATCCTATTTATAAGTTATGAAACTTAACCAAAACAGTGTGAGAAGCTACATTTGCAAAACCCTTTCTCCATGTAATACTTTATTCCCTCTTTGCAGTAAGCTGTTTGACTTTTCATTACCCCATCCAAGACTATGTCACTTTCATATCACTATTTCTTTTGACCTGTTTTAACCTGGAAACACTGGAATTCAGTAGCTCAGTGCCCAGGGTTGTTTGGTGCATGGAGAGATGGACCTTCATGTGCCTCCTTCCCAATCCAGGCCTTGGGGCTGCCTATTTTACTCCAGTTTTGGACAACAGGGGAGGGTATTTCACACCATGGGGGGGCTTGGCATACACAACAACATCTTGGCAAAAAGAAGGGAGGCCCTGCCTGCACCTAGGCTCCTGAGAGATACTGATAAAGTATTCAGGGAGAGTGCTGCATCCAAGTTACTCTAATGTTTACCATGTTAAGTTGGGCCCTTGGATCCCAGGACCCTTCATCTTTGTGAGCAGAGATGAAGGAGGAGGTATAACTGAACTGGGTTTATTCACCATGCCAATACACAATTAGAGCCCAAAAACAATAATCAAAGTAAAGGAATCAAGCTGTAGTTCCCCAAGTTATCACCCCTGAGCTACTTTGTATGACTTCTCTCCCTGTAAAATTGCTTTGAAAATTATTTTAAATAATGATATAAATTTATGTAAACAGAGGTGGGCCCTGTGTTGCTGTCCAGCACTCCCC
>PVKM010025810.1:0-19716 GCA_004027735.1 Carollia perspicillata | reverse complement strand
TATCCATGCCTCTGTTTGTTTTGTAGCTTTATTTTGTTCATTAGATTCCACATGTAAGTGAAATCATATGGTATTTGTCTTTCTCTGATTGGCTTGTTTCATTTAGCACGATACTCTCCAGATCCATCCATGCTGTCACAAAAGGTAAGATTCCCTTCTTTTTAACATCTGAGTAGTATTCCATTTATAAACATACCACTACTACTGATGGGCATTTGAGCTTTTTCTAGATCTTGGCAATTGTGAATAATGCTATAGTGAACACAGGGGTGCATATATTTTTTTCAATTAGTTTTTCAGAATTCTTAGGATATATTCCCAGAAGTGTGATCACTGGGTCAAAAGGCAGTTCCATTTTTAGTTTTTTGAGGAAACTTCATACTGTTTTCCACAGTGGCTGTACCAGTCTGCATTCCCACCAACAGTGCAAAAGGGTTCCTTCCTTTCTCCACATCCTCACCAGCACTTGCTGTTTGTTGATTTATTGATGATGGCCATTCTGACAGGTGTGAGGTGATACCTCATTGTGGTTTTAATTTGCATTTCTCTGATGATTAGTCATGTCAAGCCATTTTCCCATATGTCTGTGGGCCATTTGTATGTCCTCCTTAGAGAAGGGTATATTCAGGTCCTTTGCCCATTTTTTAATTGAATTGTTTTGTTTGTCTCCTTGGGGTTGAGTTGTGTAAATTCTTTATATATTTTGGAGATCTTAACAGATATATCATTGGCAATATGTTCTCCTGTACAGTGGGTTCCGTTTTCATTTTGTTGACGGTTTCTTTTGCTGCACAAAAAGCTTTTTAGTTTGATGTAGTCCCATTTGTTTATTTTTTCCTTTGCTTTCCTTGCCCTAGGAGGTATATTGGCAAAAATATTGCTACAGGAGATGTCTCATATTTTACTGTTTTCTTCTAGGATTTTTATTGCTTTGCAATTTCCCTTTAAGTCTTTTATCCATTGTGAGTTTACTCTTGTGTATGGTGTAATTTAGTGGTCTAGTTTAAATTTTTTGCATGAACCTGTTCAATTTTCCCAGCCCCATTTATTGAAGAGGCTGCCTTTACTCTATTGTATACTCTTGCCTCCTTTGTCAAATATTAATTATCATAAAGGCACGGGTTTATTTCTGGGCTCTCTCTTCTGTTCTATTGCCAGTACCAGGCTGTTTAATTTTTTTCTTTTTATAAATTGATTCCAGAGTAAGAGGAAGGGAGAAAAAGAGGGACAAGAACATGGATGTGTGAGAGAGAAACATTGATCAGTTGCCTCTTGCATGCACCCCAACTGGGGGCTGAACCAACACCCCAGGCATGAGCCATGACCAGGAACTGAAGCAGTGACCTTTCAGTTTGCAGGATGACACCCAACCAACTGAGCCACACCAGCCAGGGTGGGCTGTTTTGATTACAATGGACTTGTAGTATAGTTTGACATCAGGTATTGTGATATTTCCAACTTTTTTCCTCTTTCTCAAAATTGCTGAAGCTATTCAGGGTCTTTTTTGGCTCTATATACATTTTTGGAATATTTATTCTAGATCTGTGAAATATGCCATTGATATTTTAATAGGAATTTGTGTCGAATCTATAGATTGCTCTGGGTAATATGGACATTTTTATTGATGTTAAGTCTTCCAATCCATGAACTTGGTATATGCTTCCACTTACTTGTATCTTCCTCATCTTTTTTCTTCCTGTCCTACAATTTTTCAAGTACAAGTCTTTTACTTCCTTAGTTAAACTTATTCCTATGTACCTCTTTGTCATTTTTTATGATTATTTTTCACAAAAGTTTATTCTTAAATGTACAACAGGCTCCCAGACAACACTTCATTCTAGCTGTAGGTGGCAAGAGATGTGATGACAGGGAATCCAGATGTTAAAACAGGAACGGAAGGAAGGATCGCCAGTGGCCCAGTCCCGAGAACAGCTCACTGTTTGCCCGATTTCTTCATTCCACCTGTGGCCAGGGGGCCCTTCCCCGCAGCCTTCGCTTTTAGCTCTTCGGCTCCTCTTTTTGCTTCTGCTTGAATGCCTTATCTTCCTCGTCCATCTCCTTGGCCTCTTTCTTGGGCTGTTTCAGGGGCTTCTTCTTGCCACCTTCAGGACTGGGCATGGAGCCTGCCGCCCTCTTTGTCATTTTTGTTGCAATAGTAAATTGTAATTGTTTCCTTAATTTCTCTTTTTCATCGTTCATTTTTGGTATATAAAAATGCCACCAATTTCTGGATATCAATTTTTTATCCTGCTACTTTACCAAATTCATTTATTCGGTCTAGTTTTTTGGTGGAGTCTTTAGAGTTTTCTATGTACAATATCATGTCACCTGTGAATAATGACAGTTTTAGTTCCTCCTTTCCAATTTGGATACCTTTTATTTCTTCTTCTTGTCTGATTGCCGTGACTAGGACTTCCAGTACTATGCTCAATACAAGCAGTGAAAGTGGACATCCCTGTCTTGTTCCTGATCTTAAAGGAAACACTTGTATTTTTTGCCTACTGAGTATGATGTTGGCTGCAGGTTTGTCACATGTGACCTTTAATAGGTTGAAACGTGATCCCTCTATTCCAACTTTGCTGAGTTTTTATCATAAATGGGTGCTGAGCTTTATCAAATACTTTTTCTGCATCTATTGATATTATTATGTGATTTTTATCCTTCATTTTGTTTATTTGATGTATCACATTTATTGATTTGCAAATATTGTATCAAACTTGCATCCCCAGGAATAAATCTCACTTGATCATGGTGTATGACATTTTTAATGCATTGCTGGATCTGGTTTGCTAATATTTTGTTGAGGGTTTTTGCATCTATGTTTATCAAGGATATTAGCCTACAATTTTCTTTCTTTGTAGTGTCTTTATCTGGTTTTAGAATTAGGATAATGCTGGCTTCATAATGAGAGTTTGGAAGTCTTCCATTCTCTTGAGTTTTTTGATATAGTTTGAGAAAGATAGTTGTTAGTTGTTCTTTGAATATTTGGTAAAATTGCCTGTGAAGCCCTCTGATCTAGGATTTTTGTTTGGTGGTGGGTTTTTTTTTTTATTACTACTTAAATTGTATTAGTTGTAATTTGTCTAGTCAAGTTTTCTGATTCTTCCTGGTTCAGTTTTAGGAGATTGTATGTTTCTAAGAATTTATCCATTTCACTCAGATTTTCCAATTTGTTGGCATATAATTGTTCGTAGTATTTTCTTACAACCCTTTGTGTTCCTGTGATGTCAGTTGTTATGTTTCCTCTCTCATTTCTGATTTAATTTATTTGGGTCCTCTCTCTCTTTTGCTTTTGAAGTATTTTTATTTGATTATGCTATTACAGTTTTTCCAGTTTCTTCCCTTTATCCCCCACTCCTCGTTGCCCCTCCAACTCTCCAGTATTCCACCCCCCTTAGTTCATGTCCATGGGTTGTACATATAAGTTCTTTGAGTCCTCTGTTTCCTATACTATTTTTATCTCTCCCCATCTATTTTATGCCTACTAATTGTGCTTTTTCTTCCCTGTACCTTTTCCCCCCTATTTCTCTCTTCCCCCTCCCCACTGAACTCCCTCTGTGTGATATCCATTTCTCTGATTCTGTTCCTGTTTTGGTTGTTTGCTTAGTTTTTGTTTTCATTGCTTTTCTTTTCTTTTAGGTTCATTTGTTGATAGTTGTGATTTTGTTGCCATTTTATCGTTCATATTTTTAATCTTCTTTTTCTTAGATAAGTCCCTTTCACATTTCATGTAATAAGGGCTTGGTGATGATGAGCTCCTTTAACTGGACCTTATCTGGGAATCACTTTATCTGCCCTTCCATTCTAAATGAGAGCTTTGCTGGATAGAGCAATCTTGGATGTAGGTCCTTGCCTTTCGTGACTTGGAATACTTCTTTCCAGCCCCTTCTTGCCTGTAAGATTTCTTTTGAGAAATCATCTGATAGCCTTATGGAACTCCTTTGTAGGTGACTGGCTCCTTTTCTGTTGCTGCTTTTAGGATTTTCTCTTTGTCTTTAATCTTGGGTAACTTAATGATGATATGCCTTGGTGTGTTCCTCCTTTGATCCAACTTCTTTGGGATTCTCTGGGCTTCCTGGACTTCCTGGAAGTCTATTTCCTTTGCCAGATTGGGGAAGTTTTCCTTCATTATTTGTTCAAATAAGGTTTCAATTTCTTGCTGTTGTTCTTCTCCTTCTGGCACCCCTATAATTCAGATGTTGGAACATTTCAGCTAGTCCCAGAGAATCCTCAGCCTCTCTTCATTTTTTTGGATTCTTGTTTCTTCGTTCTGATCTGGTTGGATGTTTATTTCTTCCTTTTGTTCCAAATTGTTGCTTGAATCCTGGTTTTCTTCTTGTCACTGTTGGTTCCCTGAATATTTTGCTTTATTTCATTTTGCATATCTTTCATTTGTTCTTTCATTTTTCAACCAAGCTCAATCAGCTCTGTGAGCATTTTGATTACCAGGGCTTTAAATTCTCTATCAAATAGGTTGGCAATCTCCTCATCACTTAGTTCTGAAGTTTTGCTGTGTTCTTTCATTTGGGCCACATTTCCTTGTCTTGGTGCACCTGCTAAGTTGGAAGGGGTGGGGCCTTAGGTTATCTCCTGGGCAGGGCAACCCTCTTTGTTGCACTGCCTTGGCAAGGGGGGGGAGGCCCGTGGCGGGCACCAGAGAGGAAACAATGCAGCTTGCCTGCTCCTCTCTAGCGCACTTTCCAGCAGACTCTTGCATTTGGAAGTATCTCCCACCGTGGCAACCCCAGCCTTAGCCCATAGTCAGCTCTGAGTCTCAGTTTTCCCCTTAAGTCAGTCCTTCCCACACAGCTCTGCTGAGCTCCGCAGTTGGCCCTGCTCCTCAGCCACCTCCTCTTGGTTTTTCTGAGTTGACCCATGTGGTCTGCCTTACCAGTCTGGTTGTTCTGGTTAATTTTTTCTTTAATTACTTGGTTGTTGGAGTTCCATGCAGTTTTTTTTTTCTGGCACTTCTGCTTGTTTCTTGATTTTAGATTGGTTGTTATCCTCCTTTTGGTTGTGTGAGGAAGTGAAGGATTTCTACCTACGCCTCCATCTTGGCCGGAACTCCTCTCTCTTTTTTTTCTTGATGAGTCTGGTTAAAGGTTTGTCAATCTTGTTTATCATTTCAAAGAACCAGCTCTTGGCTTCACTGATCTTTTGTGGGGTTTTTTTTCTGTGTCTATGTCATTTATTTTTCACTCTGATCTTCTTTATTTCCTTCCTTCTATGTACTCTGGGCTTTGCTTGCTTTTGCTTCCTAGTTCTTTTAGGCGTAGTGTTAGATAGTTTATTTGAAATTTTTCTTGCTGCTTAAAGTAGGCTCTGTAATACTATGAATTTCCCTCTCAGGACTGATTTCACTGTGTCCCATAGATTTTTGGATTTCTGTGTGTTCATTTTCATTTGTTTCCAGGTAACTGTTGATTTCTTTCATGATCTCATTGTTAATCCATTTGTTGTTTAATAACATGCTATTTAACCTCCATGTATTTGAATTTTTTCAGCTTTTTTAATGGTAGTTGATTTCTAATTTCATACCATTGTAATTGGAGAAGATGCTTGATATGATTTCAGTCTTCTTGAATTTGTTAAGACTTATTTTGTGTCCTAAGATGTGGTCTATCTTTAAGAACATTCTATGTGCACTTAAGAAGAATGTATATTCTGCTGCTTTGGGATGAAATGTTCTTTAAATACCAATTAAATCCATCCAATCAGTGTGTCATTTAAGGTCACTGTTGCCTTGTTGATTCTTTATCTGGAAGATATATCCACTGATGACAGTGGGATGTTGAAATTCCATACTATGGCCATATTGCTGTTGATCCCTCACTTAATATCCACCAAGATTTGTTTTACATATTTAGATGCTCCTATTTTTGGTGCATGTACGTTTACAAGGCTTATGCATCAGTCTTGTTGCATCAATCCCTTTAGTATTATGTAGTGATCATCTTTGTCTCTTGTTATAGCCTTTGTTTTGAAGTCTATTTTGTCAAATATAAGTACTGCTACCCCAGCCTTTTTTTTTTTTTCATTTCCATTTGCATGGAATATTTTTTCCCATCACTTCACTTTCAGTCTGTGTGTATCTTTTGTTCAGAAGTGGGTCTCCAGTAGACAGCATATATATGGCTCATGATTTCTTATCAAGTCAGCTACCCTATGTCTTTTAATTGGAGCATTTAATGCATTTACATTTAAGGTTATTATGGCTAGGTATTTATTTCTTGCCATTGTTTACTTTATACCTATGCTCCTCTCCCTATTTCTTCTTCTTCCTAAAGCAGACCCTTTAACATTTTTTGCAATACTGGTTTAGTGGTAATTAACTCTTTTAGCCTTTTTATTTTTTATTTGTTTGGCCTGGGAAGCTCTTTACTTCACCTTCAATTTTATGTGATAGTCTTTCCAGATAGAGTAGTCTTGGTTTCAGGTACTTGCTTTTCATCATTTTGAATATTTCATTCTAATTCCTTCTGGTCTGAAGTGTTTCTGTTGAAAAATCAGCTGAAAGTCTTATGGGAGCTCCCTTGTAGGTAACTAACTGTCTCTGTTTTGCTCCCTTTAAGATTCTCTTTTGTCTTTAACCTTTGTCGTTTTAATTATGATGTGCTTAGTATATGTCTCTTTGGGTTCATTTTGATTGGGACTCTCTGTGCTTCCTGAACTTGTGTGACTTTGTCCTTCACAGGTTAGGAAAGTTTTCAGCCATTATTTCTTCAAATAGGGTCTCTATCCCCTGCTCATTCTCTTATCCTTGTGGTACCACTATGGTTCTGATGTTGTTACACTTGATGTTGTCCCAGAGGTCCCTCAGACTTTTCTCATTTTTAAAGTTCCCTTTTCTTTTTGATGCCCTGCATGAGTGCTTATGGTATCTTGCTTTCTAAATTGCTGATTTGATCCTCTGCTTCATCAGACCTGATATTTCAGATTCCTTCTAGTGTAATCTTCATTTCAGATATTGTATTCTTCATTTCTGACTGGTTCTTTTTTATTGTTTCTATGTCTTTTTTAATGCTTACCATCTCTTTGTTTAAGTTCTCAGTGAGATCATCCATTCTTTCCCTAAGGTCCCTAAACATCCTTATCACCATTGTTTTAAACTCTGCATCTGGTATTTTGGTTGCTTCCATTTCATTTAATTTTTTTTTTACAGATTTCTCTTGTTCTTTCATTTGGGGCATATTTCTTTGTCTCCCCATTTTGTCTCTGTGTATTAGGTAGATCTGATATGACTCCCAAACTTGTTATGGTGGCTTTATGATGAAGGTATCTTGTCGAGCTCAGTAACACAGTCTTCCAGGTCACCTGAGCTCCTTGCTCATGGAATATTTCTTGTGGGTTACATGCACCCTCCTATTTTAGTTGAGTCTTGAATGCTGTTGGTCCTTGGTAGATGGAGTTAACCCTTCAGACTGGCTGAATATAAGGATAAACCTCAATCACCATGTATAGGATGCTATGCAGAGGCTGCCCCCAAGACAGAATTGTTTCCAGCAGGGTCTGATGCCTGCTGGGATCCTCCTTTGGGTGTGCTGCTCATGTGGCTAGTTGGGTTGAGCTCTTGTGTGGCCTGAAGCCCACTACTGGTTTTGTTGGTTCTGGGTCCTCTTAGGTGGGGTTCAGGTACTAGTCAATGTCAGACATTATGCATAACTGGCCTAGAGCTACCTTTCTGAAGCTACCACACTGTTCACTGTTTGTGGCTGCTGGACCTAGGTGTGCATGGGAGGGGCCAATCTGTGTATAAGGATTGGCTTCCTCCAGGTTACAGTTGGTGGCAGACCTATAAAAGAACAGAGGCTTCCTGAGGTCCACCTCCACCTGTGAGCTACTCCACCACCTCCTGATGTTGCCCAGTCTTCCTTCAAAGCCTTCCAAAGAAAGACTGTAGAGTGGGCCCAAGCTGGCCACAAACTACAGCCCCTTCCATGGGTAGGGCATGGCAATGTGGGCCAAGAGGACAGTGCAAGTGGATCCCCTACTTGGGGAGCATGCAGTCAAGAACTCAATGGGGGGAAAGTGGCCCCTACTTTAGCGCCAAACCACTGAGTCTCTGCCATAGTCTCCAACTCTAGTTCCCCTTAAAGGGGCCTGCTGCAGGTTCAGGTTGGGTGTTGCCACCCATCCCCTCTATAGGAGCAAGCTCAGCTGCCCCAGGCTCAGGGAGACAGATCAAAAGAGTCTCCCATGCGGGTGATGCTGACCCAGCCCGCAGGAGAGGGATAAGTACTTTGTCCAGGTCCCAGACAACAGCCTTCAAGGGACTCCTACTCTGAATGTTCCAGCTCTGAGCCACCCTCCCTTTCCCCCATAGAACTTAGCCCAGGAGGGCAAGGTATCAGGGACTTGGCAGGGCTGATCCAAGAAGTCTCCCACTGGGGGTGGTGCCTGCAAGCCTGTAGGAGGGGGTGGGCATTTCTTCCCTTTCTTCCTTGGGGGAATTTTTTAAATCCAGATACCTTAGGCAATTAAATCACAATTCCCAGGGGTAGGACCCAGCCATCAGTGTGCGTGTATTGTGTGCTTAAGCTCCCCAGGTCATTCTGATGTACAATCATGTTTGAGAACCACTGTTTAGGGCCATTTTCTCATTTAATTCTCAACAACCACACAAGGTAGGTACCATTATGATGCCCATTTCATAGGCAAGAAAGTTGAGGCTTAAAAAGGATCTATATTTAGTTCAAGGTTATTCCAGTATCAAAAATAGGTTTGTCTGGTGCCAGAAAACAAGTATCCAGCTTCTCTGGGTCGAGTCCCTTCTAACTTTAATACTTCTCCCCATACTCCCAAAATTTTATCCCACTGGAGAGACACCCTAAGGTTATAGCAGGCAGAGGTAGGAAGGCCATGGACATTTGGCAGCCACAGGCGGAGGACCTCAGACCGCCTACAGGGTCAAGAAGGAAGCAGAAAGGGGAGAAGGGGACAAGAACAGCTTTGATTTCCTTTGGAAAAGATATGACACCAACAACACTGGGCCCTAGTCAGAGTGCTCTGTTTGGAAAGGTGACGCATGAGGGTCCAGCCCAGCCTGCAAGGGTGTGGTATGGACCCTGGGGAAGTCTGGAGTGAAATTAGCTCTAATCTAGGAAACTTGACACCTGGCTGGCAGTGTTATCTTGGGCAAGGCTCTCAGCCTCCGGGCCTCACTCCTTTTTCTTGTAAAACAAAGTGGTTGGACAGGATTCTCTCTAAATTTGCTTCCTACGCACAAATTTTATGGTTATTTAAGACTCCTGTCTGAATAAACTCAATTCTGGATTAAATTAGAGTACAAATAACAATATTTTATCATTTTCATGATCTTCCACTCGCTTTTCATGCCTTCTCTAAAAGTAGGAATTGCTGCCCCTGTTTTGATAGCTAGGGGAACTGAATGAGGCTCAGGGTTATTCTGACTCTTCTGGTGGTTTCTAGTGTGACACTTAGAAACACAGCCCCTCTGCTCAGGGCTTGTTGGTCACTCTACAGCTGGAGAATCTCAGGGCATTGGGAGAAGTCAGAAGCATTTGATAGAATGCAAAACAAAGCTCGAGGTCTTAAAAAACACCCTAATGGCAGCTCCAACTTTCAGGCAGGGTCAGGGTTTTTTGTTTGGGAAGGAGTGGAGGGGTGGAGGGATGGAGAACTGATCTTCTCAAGACCTTGTCTCTCAGCCTCAGTTTTTTGTCTCTAGCCCAAGGATCACTTGTGATCTCCAGTGGGGCTACAGATTCCTCAGTTAATGCCTAAAAATGGGTTTGAAAAGCCTGAGGGTCAGCACTGTGATTTTATTTTCCTGGAGGAGGGCCTAGGATGAAGATGCAAAGGGAGTCCCCTCCAAAGCACTTCCGCTCTCAACATACGTGTGCCTTGTACCTCAGCGTCCTAGTTTCTGATGCTGCTCATTAGAAATACCTGGAGACAATTAAAAATACTCATGCTTAGGACTCATTCTGATCAATTAAACCCATATAAATAAATCAGTAGCTCAGGTGGTCAAGCCCAGACATGGGTGTTTTTCTTTTTGAAGTGGCCATGATTCTCGTGTGCAGCTAGAGTCGAGAGCAGTTGCCATAGACTCTTATGGAGCATCCATGGAGAGGCCGGTGGTCAGCCTGGCCCTTGAAGGAAGCAGATCTAGATCGAAGGCTGAAGCCATGTGCAGGCATACGGTTACTCAGGAGAAGGGTGCAGAGTCCGAGAGAACTGAGGGCAGAACCTTAGGAAAGCACACACCAAGAGAAGTGGAAGAAGGAGAGACCGAACTGGAGGAACCTGAGATGCAGGAGAACAGCACGAAGGCATGACTTCCTGGCAGCCGAGGAAGAAGAAAATGGCGTGGTGGACAGAGAGGTCAACCAAGCCACGGCTGCCACAGGCTAATTTAAGATTAGGACCAAAAAGTCTTCATTGGACTTGACATCTGAGAGATCTTGGGTGGACTCAGCAAGAAGAGAAACATGGTGAGGCCAAGGCAGCTGCAGCGCAGTGAGTTGAGGAGTGAGTGGAAGTGGGCCAAAAGAGACAAGGACACTTCTTTCCCAAAGCCAAGGATGCAATTATGACTGGGACAGATCTCCTCCCATGAGAATATAAGCCTCTCTTCACCACGCACTGAAAGTATGGGGAAAAATCTGGCTGCTATTTCTGATGCCCAGGTCGAAACGGGCTCTCCCTCATAGGTACACACGTGAACTCAAGCGCTGAGAGGGTTGTATGCCAGAAGGAAGCCAGGCCAAAACGCAGAACCAGACCATAAAACCTATTTAAAACATGCTTGATTCTCCTCAGAAACAGTGTCCAACTCGAGGCAGAATAGCCTACTGGAGCCAGGTGGCAAACTAAGCAAAACCAGCCGTGACTCCAGGCCACAAGAATTAGTGTGGGAGCTGCCAAGCCGCGGAGGCCTGACTTTGCTGTCTGACAGGAAGCCGGCAGAGCAAAGCTGCCTGTCCTCCTCTCCCAGAATGGTTGACCACTATAAGGCAAGTCGGAGAGCCTACAATGAGAGAAAACCCACAAAAACACCAAAAAAGAAACAGGAGAGGCCCTATGTGAATAGCCCAGTGCTGTCAAGTATGACCAAGAACCTGACTCTGAGAGGAGACTGGAGTCTTACCTTCGCCCACGTCGGGCAGGGCAGAGACCGGCCCTTCACCTGGGCAGGAGGGGCCTCAGGCAGGTCTCTGGTCTGGTCGCCTTTAGGTTCTTGTGTTCAGGCCCCCTTTGCTGGATGCCCTGCCCATCCTCCTCTCCTGATCTGACCCTGTTGTGATCCACAGGCACTGCTGGGCTTGCTAGGGCCCAGCAGGCTGCCAGGCTGGGTCTGCAGCTATGGAGTTGTGGGAAGAATCTGGACAAAGTCCACCACGCTGTCTCCTGCTCAGTTGCCACTTGGCTTACTTTTAAAAGACAAGGCCAAATAAGAATAGCAGTTCCCCTTGGAGCAGGGACGACTGGAAGGGGACTTGAGGGCGTGTTCTCTTTCTGATCTGGTTGCAGGTTAGTGATTAGGGTTATAAAAGTTCATGGAGCTTTATGATCTGTGCACTTTTCTGTTCGCATATTGTCCTTTCATAAAAAGTTGTTGTTATTATTGTTGTTGTGTGCATATGATTTCAGGCAAGGATGAGCATGCTCAGTGGCTCACTGTCTCCAGGCCCCAAAATACCACCCTGCTATTTCTCTCTCTCTCCAGGCAGTGGCCTGCAATTTTCCTCTTGCCCCGCAGCCACCACCATGCAATTTGCACCTCACTAATTTCCTGGCTAAGCCTTAATGCTGTCTGGTCACTTCTCCGCCCTCCCTGAAAGCAGCGATCTGATGTCAGTTCTGCCCAGCTGTTTGCTCTTTGGGAATTAGGGGAGTCCATCTGACTGGCCGCCTGTGCCCAGGGTGCTCCTTTTTAGAAATTCACCTTTAAGGAATCATGCAAAGGAGTAAACACTATGGTGACACTACATAACTGTCATACCTTTCTCAAAACCCATGGTGTGAATGGAACTGAGGTAGCTTTGGAGTTGTTCTGAGCAAGCAAAATTTTACCTTTCCTTTAGGTTTGAGCGGGTATCACGTGGCAGGACTGAATGATTGGGGCTCCTACTCTCCAATTTTCTGCTCGCTGAAGTGTTACAAGGACAACACTAAAGTCAGGAGAAAGCCAACAGCTTGGGCACAGAACACTTAATTCCAATCTACAAATAACGAGCTTTTATTGGATCTTCCTTCCTTCCCATTTCGCCTTAGATCGCAATTTGTCTCTCATAGGGGCTTGCCAAAAAACAACTGTAGTGGACTGTGAAGTTCTTTTGCAGGTGGCAATTAAAACAGTTGAGTTTTCCTCCATAATGAAGGGTTAGGAAGACTATATATAAGCAGTGAGTAAACATCGAAGGTACTTTATTTATGCTTCCTGATTTTAAGGCAGGGTGGGTTAGTGGAAAAATTCACTTCACCTAGATGTCAGAGGAGCTAGGTTCTGGCACAGATTAGCTCCGTGACCTCAGATAACTCAGCCCCTTTGAGACTCAGTTTTGCAATCTGTGAAATGAGAGGACTGGACTAGATAGTGGTCAAGGGGTTTTTGTTGTTCCAACTTCTACTAATCCATGACATTTTTACATAGCTAAATATACATTCATCCACCTTCATTAAATGTGGTATTTTTTGTAGGAAAACATACTGATTACTTGGAGATGAACAGTCATAAAGCAAACATTCATTTAACAGATTCTAGGCTGGCACACTGCTAGACTCTGTGAAAGACGCGAGGGTGGATGCGAGACTAAGTTCTTATCCCGCCGTGTCTGTGAATATCCAAATAGTGCATGTGGCACATAGCTCCTCTGAAGGACAATGAAGCGATGAACATGTAACTCCCTCTGACCTGGGCATGAACGAGACACAAACTCCTGACAGTTCTAAGCCAGGTTTATGCCCTTATTCTTCCATGATATTCTGCTTAAAAGTCACCTCTGTAAGTCTAAATGTCTCACTACAGTTTTCAAATGAATTGGTTTAGAAAACTTGCTCAGTGCAAAACATACGAAGCTGACATTTGTTTCATTATTGACCATAAATTGCTCAAAGTCTTTGGCCATTTTAAGGTTTTCTGTGTGTGTGTTTGTTGTGTGTGTGTATGCATATATGTGTGTATATATACATAAATACGCACACACATACTCATATGTGTATCCACTCATAAAGGATATGTACATTTGTTTGTGCCTTTTGTTTTAAAAAGCTCCCTGCATAAGAATTACAAGGCTATTTACACTTTTACATGCACACCTGAATATTTAGCCATATCCACACACCCTGTGGACCTCTTGCCCCTCAGGCTGTGGAGCTGGCACCTGTGGTCCCCTGAAGACGGGGTGCCTGCCAGATCTGTCTGCACCGGCTCCTGCTCCAGGAAGCTGCGCATGGCAAGGTCCACTGCCAGAATTTGTTACACTGAAATGAAGGACCCCTTGTTTAAAAATTATTGAAAATGTCAAGATGGCAACAGCAGAGCAGTAAACCTAGTGTGGGGCCCTTCTAATATCGCACATCTACGAAGCCAGCCTGCCCTCCGCTTTGTCTGGCTGTGCTGCCAGGAGAGGGCATGCAGCAGGGGAACGGACTCTGTGCTTCTGGGCAGCTCCACCAAGGGCTCTGTCTGATTCTTACTGCCTTGAGCTCAGGTTCCCGCCAGTCCTACCTCTGCAGGGCAACAGGGATGGGAAAATAGGAGAGGAAGGCAGAGCCGGGTGCACCCAGGATGGCTCATGCTCAGCGTCCGTGAATGTCAGCAAGGACGATCAGAGGTTACATCACCCGCCTCCTCACTTAAAAAAATAATTAGAGGTTACAGAGTTGGGTGGCATGAGGTGAAAAGAGATGAGGGGTCAGGCTGCAGACATCTGACCTTCCTCTCTATTCTCCTCAGCCTGGGTTCTGGGTTCCTCATCAGGGCCTTCCTTTGCTCGACCACCTTTGGCAGCAGGTAGAAGGGGCCAACCACAGACTTGCCATTCACCTTGAGTAATAAGTATTTGTAGTTCTCCTGGATTCCTCAGGGTTCAGCTTGTAGATGTGGACGGCCCTTTGCTTTACAGATGAGAAGACCGAGGCCCGACAGGTGCTGAGTCTACCAAGACTACCGAAGCAGTTAAAGCCAAAGCTGAGGGCAAAAGCCAGGCTTGAGTGCTGGCCCAGGCACTTCTTGCTAACACATTGAGAATCACCCCTAGACTGACAGGTCCTCTGGGAATGCAGCCCATTTGTGATGAGGGACATGCTTTAAAAATATTCTTAAGTTCTGGGAATAACTTCTATTTTAATTCTTCTTGTTGAAGATGAGCAAGGAGGACCCAGAGTATGAAGCTGCAACGTCTACGAAGCCCGTCTTCGACACGCCCAGACCTCGATTCCTGGCCCCGGTCACCACGGTGGCAGCATCTTCTCTCTCCAACATTCACAGCCCTGAAGTTCCCCAAGCTCCGCCTCCCCGCTCTGCGTGCAGTTTGAGGGGTGAGACTTCTGGTGTGAATGGGTTCCAGTCGCAGAATTGGGTGATTTCCCAGCCAGGGGACTTGGAGATCTGTAGAGAGTAGTCCCGAGAATGGGTTGAGAAGAGGGAAGGAGCATTGTGCTAAGTGAAATAAGCCAGGCGGTGAAAGACAAATACCGTATGATCTCACCTATAAGTGGAACCTAATCAACACAACAAGTGAGCAAAATAGAACCAGAGCCGTGGAAATAAAGAACAAACGGACAGTGACTAGAAGGGAAGGGGGAGGATACCTGGGGAAAGAAGAAGGGCCAAGTCAAGGAACCTGTATGAAGGACCTAAGGACAAAGACAACACGGGGGTGGGGAGAGGGACTGAATGTGGGAGGTGGGGGATGGGTAGGGCAGGGGAGAGGAATGGGGGGAAAATGGGGACAACTGCAACTGAACAATAAAAACATTTTTTTTTCAAACAAACAAAAACCTACTTTGGGCCCTGAAGGCACATGCTCAGGGAATCCAGAATTCCAGACCAAGAGTGAGTGGCACATGCAGGGCCAACGCCTTCACTCTCACTGATGTTAACCCCAAAGCTGGCAGGCGACTGGCTGGGATCGCGGGCTAAAAGTCATGGCTCCCGATTTCCACCCCAGCCTCTTCCCACTCTGCCATTCGGTCAATGGCCTATCCATTCTTTCACTTTAAACTCTGTATCTTGGAGCTTTTCCCAATGTATCTTTTTGAAGCAAGGGCCCCCATGGCCAAGCCACCGTAACCCCTGCCCTCAAGGGTGAGCTGCTGCGAATGCTTGGCTAGGGAACAGCTGTCCCAGCAGGCCCTGAAGACCACTAAAATCTTCTCGGACCCGAGCTGACTCCCAGAGGCATGCTCTCTGCCCTCGGCTGTAGCTGAGCTGGGACAGCTCCGCCTGCTCTGCTTCCTCATTCTCAGCCTACCCCGTGCTCTCCTCCCACGGACCCAGAACTCCCAGATGTGTCATTGCTGTGTGCTGGCAGGTCTGAGGTTGGCTCCATTAGTGTTTAACGATTTTCCATGTCCTACCCCCCACCCCATGGCCCAACACCTCCATGCCTCCAGTGTGACGTCTCCTCCAGCTACCTCTCGGGTGAAGACTGCCCGCCTCTGGAATGTGCTCTCTCGGGTACTGGAAGTGTCAGCGGGCAGGGCAAGCCAGGCAAGGCGGGAGCCGGTGCCTGTGAGCCAGCCTCAGCTAGGACAATGGGACTTTTATTTCTGGCCTGGCTCAGCTGGCAGTCTCTCTCCCACTCTCTGTCTTGGTTGGGCTTTGGTTTAAAGTTACCCTTTCAGGATTAGGCTGGTGTTTTCTTTCCCATGCCACCAGGGAAGTTTCTGTTTCCGAAGTGGACTGCACACAGACAGGTCAGTTAGTCACGGGCCCCTGCTGGACCACAAGCATCAGTGCTCAAAGGCCTAAGTCACCCCAGCAAACGCCGGCCAACCAAACTTGCTTCTTGCCATGTGGAGAGGCACACTGCGGTGCAGGCTAATCTTTAAATTATTGTTTTCTATTTGGTATGTGTTATCATAACCAAGCACGCGCCCCGCAACATTTTCACAGAAAATCCTGGAAAAAGAACTGCGGGGGTGGTGGGGGTGGGGGAGGTGTCTGTTTCAGCAGCCTTGGCTCTTTGCTCCTCATTTTCATACCTTCAGTCACCACAACGTCTGGCCGTCCAGGACACCCAGATCTCCTTTTCTCCGAACTCGATGAAAAACCAAAACAACAAAAAAAGCGGGTTTCTTTCTTTCTTTCTTTTCTTTCTTTTTTTGGTTCCTTTTAACCCCACTGAGATGGCCAAGCACTTTAAAAAAAAAAGAAACGCTAAAACCCCTGGGGAGCGGAGGCTGGGAACACAGAATGTCTGTTAAATCGGTGCAGCTCTGCAGGAAGTCCCAAGGCCTCTAGGACGCCGTCCTTGAGGCGCTGGCATAACCTCCCGCCCAGCCATTCCTGTCCCCGCTCTATTTCCCACTGGGGGAAGCCGTGCCCCATAAACACCCCCAACTCAGATGATGAGACTCCAGCCCCCACACAGTGGGGTCTTAGAGAAGCTTGCCCCCTTGCCAGCTCGCAGTCTGGTGTTAATTTGACCTCACTGCAGCCGCACACATAGCTACACCCAGACCATAAGAACAAGGGATGGTTCCTCTCAGTGCACCATTATTTTATCTGGGAGTTTATCTTTATTTCCCCTTTTTTCCCTCATTAGTACAAAAGTAATACCTCCTTATAGGAAGGGTACAAAGAAACAAAAGACAGGAAAAGAAAAGAAAGTACATCACCCTCATCCCTTTCCCCCAAATCGTGCTCCTGGAAGTGACCACGACCAACGTTTGGTGAAGGTCCTACCAGACCACAGACTCCTTTGATGACCCAGACAAGTACTCCAGGGCTGAGTTTTTGTTTTTGATGTTGTGTTCAGCTTTTGTTTTTAAATGTTACTAAGAGAAATTTGCAGACAATAAAACACGCTCGCTTTAAGTGCATGGTTTGATACATCTTGTTGAACACATACACCTTCATAACCACGATCGCGGTGTGGAAGCTCTCCGTCACCAGTGAGTTCACCTGTGCTCCTTTGCCGGCAATTTTCCACGCCAGCGCCAGGCCCCCACTGGTCTGCCCTCTCTTGTTCCAGATTAGTTTAGCTTTTTCTACAATTTCACATACTCTCTTGTATCTGTTTCTTTTCTTCTTCTGTTTGCAGTAGAATGTTTTGGAGACTCATTCGTGCTGCTGTGTGTCAGTAGTCTGTCCTTTTCTATTGCTGAGTAATATCCCATTACACGCCTGGATTACGACCTTGCTTCATTCACTCATCTGCTGCTGGACGTTTGAGTGGTGTCCAGGTTTGAACTATTACAAATGGCCCCCAAAGCTATTACGTTGTTTTTAATCATGAAAAGAGGGAGAGAGAGAACACATCCAAATCTAGCTCAGGCCCATATATTTCAGAACTTAGTAATCAGCAGGCATTTTTCCAAGGCAAACATCTCTCTGTGAGCCAAAGTACAGATGAGCCATTTTAATCATCGTTGTAATGATGGGAATCTTTAACATTAAATGCTCACATTATACTTCCCATTTGCAAACACAATTTCAGATGGGATCACTGGCAGTGACTTGTACTGTCTAGAAACTCTATAAATGCCAGGCTCTTAATATGTTCTTTCTCAACTTCCGAAAAATTTAAGGACATCTATATATCAAGGATAAAGTATCGCTGTTTCACAATGCTTTACTAATTGAGTCCTTTTTCTAAGAGAATTGGCTTCCACAAAATTTATACCCCTATGGTCTAAAGTTGAGAAATGGCAGACTCAGAGGTTCCCTTGCCCCTTGCTTTTGCCTACCACAGGCAACTCAATACCTGTTTCTCAACTGCGGGTTTTGTAAGATGCCTGAAAATACATTTTCTTTCCAGATTTCATACATTGACTCTTTAAGTAACATAGAAGTAGGAACCCTTAGGACTCCTTTATTGAAAAGAGTGCTCACCAAATCACTGCACTCACGGATCCCCTCTGTGTGCCGCCTGCAAGCAGCAGCACTGGACAAAGTCCATGGTCAAAGCCTGCTTTCTAATGCTTGCTTCCATCATAGCACAGAAGATGTGCTTATAGCTACTCTCAACACCACTCTTGACTGGCTAGAAAGAACAGGAACTATTCATTCCATCTGGAGACAATATGGATGATTATAATGCATCAGACTCTTCATAAGTGAAAAGAGAGAAAACGAAGCAAAAAGCTGTGCAATGACTAGGGTACAGCAATTTGCAGGACAGTGACAAAGGACACAGAGACTAAGGAACTGTCTGTCTCGGTAAGCTAGTAAAGTTTCTTCGGTTTCTATGAGAGTTGCCTGATCAAAGCCATGTCGGTCACCGACATTCAACAGACTGCACTGTAGACAATATCCCCAAAGGATCTCTGTTCTCTGCCTCTGCTCTGCTTACAGACACCTGGCCTCCTTGGCCGAGTCCTTCGCCACTCAGGCCAGCCCCAAGGACCTGAAGGAACTGCCTGGGGTGACTTCCTGAGCATGGCTTCCCAGACTCACCTCCTCCTCCGGAGGCCAGAAGGAGGCACGGGCCGGCTCCGCTGGCACTCAGGAGACTGGAGGGCCCCTACTAATAGTTTTGTCCTTGAAACATTGACCAGTGTGCCTGCTCACACAGATCGTTTAATGCCTGATTTAGATCAAGTTTTAGGGAATTTAATAAGAACTATTCCCAGGGACCCCTCAAAGACGGGTCTGCTCTATATACATCTATTAATTTAAAAGAACCCATTAAAAAGCACCTTGAAAAAATAGATGAAGTAGATAGCACTGCAACGTGGTTTGAGTTACTCTGCTGACTTCATGCGGTAATTTGGGTGATGGAAGACATGCCACCCAAAAGGCAAAATCACCTAGTGAAGTGGTAGCGTAAACCTGCACATTTGAGCCACGACATCCACGCCTCTAGCCAGGAATGCAATTTTCCCCTCTTTCAAATTATTCATTTCCTTTTTAATAGGTCACGTCTCATTTACCTTGATTTAGCATCAGACCAAGTACAGTTATGTACTTGGTGTGGGAGAGAAAGGAGAAGGGAAAAGAACAAGAGAGAACTGTATATGAAATATGGTGACCCCGTCCTTAAACTCCAAATTCACGCAGGTCAAGAACTGTACCATGTCTTTAATTCTTCTTATATGTGGAAAGAGTATAGGGCTTCCCTATGTTTATATACTTGAAAGAGTAATGAGAAGTGTGCTTGAAAATACTGTTTGATGAATAATGCTTTTGCATGTGTCACTATGAGGAAGTATCATAATGTACATTTCACCACAAAGCCAAGGAGAATATTTAAAAAGAAAACTCCACTATAATGTGAAAAATAGACCGATCCCTACATCTGTCTACAGGATGCATAAATCACTAAACAAATATTTTAATGGCCTTAAAATATAATCAAGAAGAACAATTCCCTAAGGTGGTTGGCTTGAGTCCTCATTAGAAGGTTTATTTTCTTTGAGTGTAGAGATTGTTATATATCTACAATTGCAATTATGATAAATTTACAGGAAAAACACCACGTGACCACATCATGTTAAACGGGCAATCTACACATGATAAGGAGTAGAAATAAGGCATTAAGATGAAGAATAGGCTGTAATAACCAACCTTGATGAAGGAAA
>PVKM010025809.1:0-19724 GCA_004027735.1 Carollia perspicillata | reverse complement strand
AAAGATAAAAAAGTGTTTTAAAGCTCTTGATACATATTGCTGAAAAGAGTGTGCCAGATGACAGACCTCCTGGTTGTTTGTGAAAGCATAATTGCACCCTCCCCAATTTGAAGAATTGCCTTTGCAGTTAATCTTAGTAAATCTGTTTGGGAGAAAATAATAAATTATTGTTGTTTTCATTTGCATTATCCTGACTTTAGTAAGACTGAAATTTTATTTCATATGTGTTTCGACCATCTGCACTTTTTCTTTGTGGATTGTTCAATTGCTTAATCTATTTTTGTCTAACAAGATTTTATTTTTATTGAATTATAAGCGCTTTTTATATATTAACCCATACCAATTTATTAGTGTGTTAGCCTATATAGTATGTTAACAGATATAGTATGTTAACCTATATCTGTCAAAGGCATTGTAAATATTTTCTTGTTTGTTATGTTTTATTTAATTTTGATTGTGATATTTCTAACCTTCAGCAGTATAAGATTTGTATAGTCAAATCTAACCAGTTCTTGAGTTGGGAAGATTTTTCTGCACCTCAATAACATACACATCAGATAAATCTAGAAGGGCTACTTACAATGCTAAGGGAAGGGTGTAGGGGGTAACAGAAAGAGTAGTAATAACCCAAGGCTAGTAGCAAAAGAAAAAGAAAAGCCATATGTGTTCACAGACAGATAAAACGAATATTTTTCATCTTTTATGCATTGTTTTTACTTTTCAATGCTCTAATCCATCTATGATGTGTTTTAGTATGAAGTGTGAAGCTATAATGTGTGTGATCTCCAGTGCTTTGCAAAGCGGAGCCCAAGGAAAAGTTTACCTGTTGAGGTTTGGGGGAGAGGGATCCCAGGGCATCAAGAGTGAGGACAAAGGGAAAACGAGGAAGGGCAGGAGGACGAAAATCAAAGGTGGTGCATCATCACTGGGCTGGCCATAGCTTTGCAGGAAAACACAGCCCTTGTCAGTCATGCAGGAAGTCAGCAGAGAGGGTGACAGGCCAAGCCAATGCACAAGGCCAGTGGAGCAGATGGGGGATGAGGAGAGAGGAACTGATCTGCCACCTCTGTCTTCTCTCTTTTAATGGTCAAGGCTTATGCTTCTGAGTTGGGTTTCCCAAACATTGCAGGCAGGTGAGAAGGAAGTCTAGGCCGCACGGACTTGGATGGTCAGACCTGGGTACTGGAACTGTGGTGGCTCCTGGAGGCTGGGGAAGCATGGCTGTTAGGAGAAGAGGGACAGTGGTTCAAAGATGAAGGCGGAGCCTGGCAAATCCAGGAAGAAGATGAGACTTTAGTAGTTAACCACGTATCCTGGCTCTCTATCAACCCTTCACCCACCAATTTATCATAGTCCGAGTCCTTAATTATAAACAGAGTTTATTTCTGGTTCTATATCTAACTATGAATATACAAATGTGCATTTATAATAATTTTTAGCTCTCTGGTGGTGCAAGTTTTCTCTCATTTTTTTTCAGGTTTTTTACTTGGCTCTTAATGAGAATAAGCTCATGTGTATTGGTAAAGTAATAATCTTAACTACTTTCATAAAACAATTGGGGATTTGTATATAGAGCACATTAAATTAATATATCTGTTTGGGGACTCTCAGTATTTTTATACTTTATATCTTACCATTCATGAATATAGCAGCAGCATCTTAATTTTTTTACATGCTCTTCAGTAAAATTTTCCAATTGTCTTTCATGCAGCTTCTACAGAACTTTTATTTATTCCTAGATATTTTAATTTATGTTGTTCTGGTGGACAGAACTTTTCTTCATTATGCTTTTTAATTGATAATTTCTGGCATGAAGGTTTTATATATTAATTTTGTAACTGATCAGCTTTCTAACCTCTCTAACTACCTCAAATAACTTTTAATGTGATCTCATGAGTTATTTTGGACAATCATACTGTCTGATAATTTTCTTTCTTCTCCAATCACTATATTTCTTAGTTCTCTTCCCTTTTTCATTGGCTATAACTTTAGAATAGTGTAAAATGAATAATTATGACATTACCTTTATCTTGCTCTTTTTTAAATAAGAATGTTTCTGTTATAATTATGTTGGCTGTTGGCGTCAGAGAGAAATTTTAAGGTATATCAAGGTAGTACATTTCAATCACTAGAGCGCAAAGAGTTTTTTTTTTAAATTGATGGTTGATGCTTAATTTATGTCCTTTGGTCTTGACTAGACTGACCAGAACATTGTCTGTTTTACTGGGGAAAAGTGGCTGACGATTTTAATCCGGTGCTCTTCTTAATTGGACACTGGCCTTCTACTTAGCACTCAGCTGCTTCTCCAGGGAAGGACCCTCTGCTCTGTCCTTCTGCTACAGAGGTCACAAAAGCCCTCTGCTTTGGGTTTGACTGGCCATCTACCATCTGACACCACTCTTACGGCTAAGCTGATAAGCACTCTCACACTGTTAAAATCTGTGTCACCTCGAAGTTATGATCTTCAAGCCTCTCTTGCTACCAGCATTGCAGTGTAATATACTTAGGCTTGGAACAGTTTTCATTTGTTTGTTGGTTAGGGGAGCACCATAACATTGATTTTTTTATCCACGGTTCATGCTACTGTTTCTCTCATCTTTGATCTTTGGGTACTAATGATTTCAGTCCCAATGTATCCTAATGTTTAGTTTACTTGGTTTTGATTTTTTTATTTTGATATAAAAACTTTGTGGATCTTTATACTCTATTAAAATTAAATATGCCCTGGCTGGTGTAGCTCAGTGGATTGAGCGCAGGCCTGCGAACTAAAGGATCCCGGTTCAATTCCCAGTCAGGGCACATGCCTGGGTTGCAGGCCAGCTCCCAGCAGGGGACGCACCAGAGGCAACCATCCATTGATATTTCTCTCCCTGTCTCCTTCCCTTCCCCTCTAAAGATAAATAAATAAAATCTTTTAAAAATTAAATTAAATATGATTTTCATTTCACTATTTAGCCAATTTATGTACTTTTGGAAATCTCTATCTTTTTTCTGAAAAATGTTTTCTCTGAAGAAATTTGGGAGGTGCACAGGTCTCTGTTGAACCCTCTCATTATTATGCGTATCCATTGTCAAGATCTTATCTCCATTTCCAAAGTTTCTGTTCTATGCATTTATCAACTTTCTTATTCCTTCCCCACCCTCAGTTCTCCCTTTCAGCATAAACTTGCCTCTGACTTTATTAAGAGAATCCCAGTGAACGGAGACGAGAATTCCCATTCTGGAATCTGTCATTAATTCTGGAATCCTCGCTACCCTGTCCCCAATTTGCCCCTTTCCTCCAGTTTCATAGGGAGGACCAGCCATCTGCCCTTCCGTGTGAGAACAACCCATCCTCTCTTCTTCATCCAACTCCGTTTTCTCTCTTCAGATTCCGTATTTACCTCTGCTGTACTTTCGATCTCTCCCTCTTTGTTGACTTGTAAGCTTTAAATTCTTTTAGCCTTCACTTTGGTTTTGAATCTCCCTAGTTTCTCACTACTTTATCTCTCCCCTCCCTAATCGGAAATGTGAAAGCCCAGAATGCCCTTCTGTGGCTCCCCTTCCTCGACCTGTTTCTTAACTACTGACACCCTCCCTCCACCCCAGGGTTTTATTTTCAGTCCTGTTTTTATTTCACAACTCACTGAATGGGATTACTCCGAAGTAATCTCATTCATTCCCTGGACTTCAACTAGTGTATATGCTGCTGATGCCCATGTTTTCCTTTCTACCTAAAACCTCACTCTGAAATTGTCCACTGTCTACTAGCCATGTCAACCTGCTGTTCCACAAGCACCTCCAAACAAAATGTACAAAAGTTCACTGATCAACCCTCCCCCCAAATCTGTTTCTTCTACTCTCTCTCATTGTCATAAGTGGTATATCTGTCCACCCAGTCGCCCAAGCTAAACTGGGAGTCACTGAGCCTCTTCCCTCACCCACACACCCAGCCAGTGCCCACGTGCTGACCGTATTTTCTCTGTAAGTTCTCGGGTGTCACTCAGTTCTCTTCCCTGCCCCCTGCTGCAGCTTGACCCTATTCTGTTTTCTGTGGAACTCCAGATGTGGTCTCCGCTCTGAATGGTTTTTTTTTTCCTGTGAACCAAGCTTTTTCTGATCTCCAGTTTCCCCGCATTCTCCCACTGTTCCCTCTCCCTTAAACACTTTGTCTACTCTGATCTCAACCTTGTCAAACATGTGTGAACAAAATCATCAACTGAGATCTTTCTTGACAACAACAAAAATATAGTTCTCTTTAGATCACTTTTGTGTTTATAACCTTCTAACAGAACCCCATCGACGTGGAGATAAAGTTCAAACTCCTTAGCATGCCACACAGATTTTCTGGTCATTTGTCTCTCACCAAATTTCTGCCTAGTGATGTCCTTGTCACAGCAAATTTCTCACATTTCACATCTGTGTCATTCATAATGCTGTCCCAGGCTACCACCATACATATCTTTGCTCACCGTTTTTTTCTACTTGCAATGCTTCTAATACCTTCTCCCCATGCCTGTCTAGCCAACTAACATTTATTTATCTTTTTAAATGATCTCAAAAATCACCTACTCCTTGCATCTTTTTCATCTTACCAGTACTACTTAGACCTGGTCACCTTTCTTTTTGTACTCGTATGTAGGCTTCTATCATAATGTCTTTGATGAACACATTCATTTCAAATTATTTGTCTCCCTGTTGTAGTTTTCCCCTTATTTAACAAAGACCCTTTGCTCTCAAGGAGCACACAAAGCAAACCGCAGAGAGACAAATATATAATATAGCAAGTACCCCAGTAGTGATACTCACCATCTACCTATCTCTGGGGCCCAGAGGAAAGACATCTAACCCAGTCCGTACCTCATCCTGTGCCCACCAAATTTCCTCAGTAAATGTGTGCAGCTTATTGAGCACGCTATGGTTTACTGGGGAAAGGAAAGGAGTGAGCAGCCAGCTCAAGGAATGATCCGAAGGAAGCTCCCCATGGGCTCGGTCCATTTTCCCTCCAATCTGTACCTTCATATTCACTCAGTTTTGCACCCGGACCATCCCTTCTGGGAGCATGGAGGGCTCAAGGCAATTGCCAAACAAAAGAACAGCTGATCCGGGTCCTGCCAGTAAGTGTATAGGAGTTCCTTCCATCTCTGCTTCAACCACTAATTCAAATCCCTTGCTTGAAATTGCAGCCAGCAGACGTGTGTGGCAAGAAATAACTCATCAACCCATGGCCTTCAGCTTTGTGGACGAGCCCAATGTGGTTACTACATCCCCTCATACCCCCGCCGCCATCCTGCTCAGAATCGGTCACCCATCAGAGCCCACTGGGGCCAGGATGATTCCCAGGCATCTCTAGTCCGTGAGCACCTGAGAAATTTATTATCGGAGGGATCTGTGTTTGAATCCGGGCCCCACCACTTACGAGGTGTGATAGCAACACAGTCCTCAACCTCCGTAAGCGCCACATGCTTCACGTGTAAAGTGACAACAACGGCTTTCTTAAAGTGACCTAAAACGCCTCACTCAGTATCTACCACACGACAACCATACGTTTGCTCTCACGGAGGGCTCATTCCGAGCTAAAAGAGGAAATGATTCCCTTTCATGGGTTTGTTTTTTGGGTTTTGCTCTTTCTGTGATAAAAAAAAAGTCATAAATATCTGCCACCACTTACAGTCCTTTTGTGGCCTTCCTAACCAGCCTAGGGGAAAGGGACTCAGCAGAGGTTGATGGCCCCAGCTAGCTTGGAGCTGGCTTATGGAATGAGTTTGTTGATGCTCGGAATCCCCATCTCAACGCTGTTACCCAGGGGACCCCATGCTTCACCTGTAACTCTCCTCAGCCCTTTATACACCTTTTTTCCTCACCCAAAATGTCCCTGGTTAATTCAAATGTATAACCAGCATTGAGGAAAGGGGGACTGAGATGGTTTCTCCCTATGGCCCTTTATTAAAAACGATTCACATCTCACTTACGGGGAGACAAAGAGCAAAGCAAGGCAGTAGAGTAGATGAAGGGACAAAGTGAAAATGGAAAAGCGGGAGGTGATGTCGTCACGATGGTGACAGAGGTTGCTCTCAACATGTCTTCCTCACAAGATAAGGCACCACTGTGAAAATCCCAGAACGGGGGGAGGGGCTGGACTACCCATCCTCTGGAATTTATTCTTGGATACACAATAGAAATAAGCAAGTGGGTCTGCATCAAACTAAAAATCTTCTGCAAAGCAAAAGAAACTATCAACAGCCCTGGCTGGTATAGCTCAGTGGATAGAGCACGGGCCTGTGAAGCAAAGGGTCGCCAGTTTGATTCCCAGTCAGGGCACATGCCTGGGTTGTGAGCCAGGTCCCCAGTGGGGGACACATGAGGCAACCACACATTGGTGTTTCTCTCCCACTCTTTCTCCTTCCCTTCCCCTCTCTCTAAAAATAAATAAATATATTTTTTAAAAAGAAACTATCAACAAAATGAAACACAACCTGTGCAATATATGCAAACCATATAGCTGATAAGGGTAATATCCAAAGTACATAAGGAACTCACAAAACTCAATATAAAAAAACCCAAATAACTCAATTTATAAATGAGTAAATGGTCTGAGTAGGTTTTTTTCCAAAGGAGATATACAAATGACCAACATGGAAAGTTGCTCAATATCAATTATTAGGAAAATGCAAATTAAAATTGCAATGAGACATGACCTCATACCTGTTTGATATTTCTTATCAAAATGATGAGAAATAAAAAATGCTGGCAAAAATGTGGAGAAAAGGGAAAACTTGTGAACTCTTGGTGAGAATGTAAATTGGTAAAATTTACCAATGTTTTACCACAAGAAAAACAGTATGGGGATTCTTCAAAACAATTACCATTAAAAAACCACCATATGGCCCAGCAATGCTACTTCTGGGCATATCGTCCAAAGGACATAAAATCTCTGTCTTAAAGAGATATCTGCACCCCCATGTTCATGGTAGTATTATTTACAATAGCCGAGGTATGGAAACAACCTAAGTGTCTGTTAATGTGTAAATGAATGTGGAAAATGTGAATATATATAATAGAATATTACTCATCCACAAAAAGAAGGAAATTCTGCCATCTGCCACAGCATGGGTGAAACTTGAGAGCATTATGCTAAGTGAAATAAGTCAGAGACAGACAAAGACTACATGATTTTATCATATGCAGAATTTAAAAGATACTGAACTCATAGAGAGTAGCTTGGTGGGTGCCAGGGGCAGGGGGCTCGGGTCGGGGAATGGATAAAGGTCGTTAAGGGCACAAACTTTCAGTTTCGAGTTGAATAATTTCTGGGGACCTAATGCACAGCATGGTGACAGCCATTAACAACACCGTGTTGTCTACTGGAAAGGGGCCAAGAGAGTAGGTCTTAACATTTCTGATCACACACCCACGAAAGATAACTAGGGAGGTGATGAATGTGTCAACCAACTTCACTGTTGTAACCATTTTGGGGTATATACCTGTATCAAATCATCAATGCTGTACGCCTTAAACATACACAATGTGGTATGTCAATTACATCTCAAGAAAGGTGAAAAGTTCAAGTGAAAATGAACAAAAGGAAAAAAAATAGAAAACAAAGTCAATAACACAAGAGAGCGGGAGATATGTTCCATATAAGTCTGTACTTTTTTTCAGGACAAGGGGACAGGAGCCAGAGCCTCCCGTCCCCTCCGCCACCTCAGTCGCAAACAGGAGGTTATAATTCATCTCCCCTAAGGGGCCAGAGAATCGGTGCCTCCAGCAGGAACTGGATTCCCCACTCATCTCTGAGACCGCACACTCCTAAGAAATCATTGGATTAATTTCCTTTTTATTTCCTTGTGAGAGAACTAAATTACTAATATGACCAAAATGTTCTCCCTCACTGGAACTTTTCCCTGATTCTAGTGTTTGGGCTTATATGACTCCATTTGGAGTTGGTTTTCAGAGCCATGACTTTTTTTAAAGGAAACGTTTGGTACTATAAAGTTGGTCTCTCGCATTCTACTCTCTGCAGTACAATATAAGCATTTTTTTCTGTCTTGAGTTCCTTCTCTCTCCCTTTGCTCACCCTTTGCTTTAATAGTGGTACTTTCCATTCAGCACTTTTCAGCTTCAAAAGTGTCTACAAACTTTTCAGAATAAATCTCGGTCCCCAAAGACAAACTCTGGGACTCTGATGGACCATCTGGGGACCACTCCGCAGCTCCATACGGAAAGCCAATGTTTTATGAACAACCTCTGGCTGTACAGTCTTCTCCGAGTCCAGGCCATAACAAACTACCACAGACATGGCTTAAACAAGAATTTACTTTCTCCAAGTTCCGGAGACCGGGCAGTCTGAGATCAAGGTGCCCCCGTTCCGCTTCTGCTCGGCTCTCTCCTGGCTGGTAGCTGCTGCCTTCTCTCTGTGTTCTCACACAGATGGGGAGGGAGAGAGAAGGAGCTCTCTGGCATCTTCTCATTAGGACTCTGATCCTATTGGATCAGGGCTCCACCTTTATGACATTACTTAACCTTCGTCAGGTCCTTACTGTAAGTGCAGTCAGGTTGGGGGATAGGACTTCAGCATATGGATTTTGGGGAGACTAAATCCATAGCATCCCTGGAAAAAAACTACACTGCACAAAGTCAAAACGGGGAAAACTCACAGCAGGTATCCACTTCTTTGCACCAACTACCCAGTTGCAGAAATGAACTATGAAAAAGATTTAAGGTGTTTCATTCAACTGTCCCTTCTGCTCCCTGGAAGGCTGACAATACTTTCTCTTGTGTTTTAAAGCATTTTAGTAGAGTTCTTGTGCTACACTGAGTCTAACTCTGCAACCTTGACCCCTGATGCTGCTTGGGACCTTTAGAACAGACTGAGCATGCTCCTCTGTCCCCAACGCACACCTCCCTTTCCACTGGAACGACCGAAAACCTCTCCATGTGACAAACAGCTGTCCTTGGGTGCCTTCCATTTCTTGTCTTCTCTGGGAGCCTGTGCGTCCTGCTCCTTCCTCTCAGGCTGCAATCTCCCCTTTTGTCTCTCTTGCTACACTTTTAGATGGTGGAGGCCATTCCATCCCTCTGTCAAGTGCTATCCGAGAGCTGGCTACCTGGTCCTGCACATCCCTGCCCCTTGGCCTCTTAGCTCTTTGCAACACAACCATCACTGGCCTCTTCTGGCACCGTGGCAGCTTCGCTTCCCTCTGTGGTCGGAGTCCTTGTGGGCAGAGTCATTACAGACTTGGGTTTAGGAGGCTCTGTCCATCTCGGTGTGATTTTCCACATCCATCACTACCGCAGAGTGGTGGCAGCTAGGGTGGACACAGGCCATGGCACTGGAGCTCTGCAAACTCCCCATCTTCTCCAGGCCTTCTGCCTGCCGGGGCAGAGGTCTGCAGGGAGCTGAAAAAATCCAAGCCCCTGCAATATGACCGGGTGACAAGAGAGTCCAACTGTTATTCACTGCTTTCCCCAGGCTTAAGGGAATTGCTTATGGGAGATTTCCTTTGGGTGCCTGGAGTGGAGTTGCTCACAGGGTAAACACTGTTGTCCGTTCTTTGCTGGTGTAACTCTGTCCCCACCCCGAATTGGAAGGTATATAACCGTGCTCATGATAGGACAGAATGTGCTGCGTCACTCTTAGACACTTCCCTGAGAAGAACATGCTATGAAGGAGCAGGAAGCATGAAGAACGTATGAGAGCTTGTGTTATAACACACACAGTTTCTGTCTGTAGCTCAAATTAGTTTCGTATCTTACCTCTTCTTACTCTGTTTCCCTTCCTTCCTTCCTTCCTTCCTTCCTTCCTTCCTTCCTTCCTTCCTTCCTTCCTTCTTTCTTTCTTCCCTCCCTCCCTCTCTCCCTTCCTTCCTCGCTTAGTTCTTCTCTTCCTTCCCTGGTCAAAGACCAATCACCAAGTGCTTGCTCTACATACTATAATCTACTTGTTTTGCATCACTTTTACTAAGTCTCTACAAAGTAATACCCATATAAAACTCTAAGTACTGAGCCAAGAATTAAAATGCAATCAGTTAAAGAAGCATCTTAAGTGAATGTTCCCTAATTCAACGTTTTGTTTCTTTCTTATTATTATTTTAAGTATATTTTACTGATTGTGTTATTACAGTTATCCCAATTTTTCCCACTTTGCCCCCTCCTCCTGGCCCCCCTCTTCCCTCCAGGAAGCCTCACGCTCACGTCTATAGTGCCAGCATATGGTTTAACGGGCTCGGGTCTGTTGGCTTGGGTGGAATCCCAGGCCCACCACTAGTAACTGTGTGACCTTGAACGAGCTACTTAGGTTCTCAAAGGCTCCATTTCTTCACCTCTAAAACTGATGATAACAATGGTACGATCTCACTAGGCTGTTGTGAGGATAATATTAATTAACACATATAAAGCACTTATAAAAGGGCCTGGCACCTTGTGTTTAATAAATGTCATACATTATTATTATAGTAGTCTTAAGCTTTTTTTAAAAAAAGATTTTATTTACTTATAGAGAGAAGGGATGGGAGGGAGAAAGAGAGAAACGTCAGCGTGTGGGTGCCTTTCAGGTGCTCCTCACTGGGGACCCAGCCTGCAACCCAGGCATGTGCCCTGACCGGGAAAAGAACTGGCGACCCTTTGGTTCACAGGCCAGCACTCAACCCACTGAGCCACACCAGCCAGGGCTGTAGTCTTAAGCTTTTATTGAATACCTATGACGTGCCTAGAACTTTGCTAGACAGAAGTATGTGGGAACAAGCCAGTTATTGTTGCCCAACCTGACTTCCCAGTGAATTGATTGACACAAGTGAATGTTTCAGAGTGGTATGAACAAAGCTTCCCAGCACACCCATGAGTGTCCCAACTGTGAAGTATGAGATATTGCTGTCATAATTAGTGGCTATCCCTTTGAGAGTCTGGGATTTTTTTTCCAATTGCATTTAAGACTCCTCATGAAGCCTGGTAGAGAACATTGCAATATCCTTTCCTCAGGAAGCAACATTGCAATGTGCTCATAAAAAAGAATGGAGTTCGACATAGCCGCACTTTCCCATGATTTCCAAGGGCGGCCATGATTCCTTCCATCTTTTGCGTTACAGCCAAGGGAATAAACTTCATCAGGCTCCTCAGAGCATTGCCCCTTTGGCAATGCTTTGTCTAGGTACAGTAGGAGAGCGCTAAGTGCCCGTTGAACTTAACTAGTCAGCCAACAAGCACATTTTCAAACAAACCGAGGAACTGTTTCTCCGGAGGCTCCTCCAGGGAGGCAGCCAGGTGCTTGCTGCCCTCTCTGGAAGGGCTCCTTTTGCATCTCCTCCGGGACCCGTTCAGTAGGCAGCAGGGAGTGCAGCCCAGACAGCTTCTGGGCCGCACCTGGGTCTGCTCGGGCCTAGGCACGGCAGCCACCACCTCACTGATTTACACGTGCATTTGTATCAATAGTAAAGACCATGATGATGATAATAATAATAACACAAATTTTTAAGATTTTATTTATTTATTTTTAAAGGGTGGGGAAAGGAGGGAGAAAGAGAGGGAGAGAAATAATGATGCGAGAGAGAAACATTGCCTGGCATACACACATCAATCGGGGACCGAACCCGCAACCCAGGCATGTGTCCTGACCAGGAATTGAACCAGCAACCTTACGCTTTGAGGGATGACACCCAACCAACTGAGTCACACCAGTTAGAGCAGTAACAAGAAAAACTTTCATGGAGAGCTTCCTCGGTGCCAGTTGCTGTGCCAAATGCTTTGTGTGGATTAGCTTGGTTGTCATAACGACTCACAGCCCTGTTGGAAGATGAGGACACCAGAGCTCAGAGAGATCATGTGATCTGTCCCCCTTTAACAGATGAGAGCTCCAGTGACGAGCCCCAGCAAGTACTATTCCCAGGTCTGGACCCACGCCCTCCAAGGCCCTTCCTAAGGCACCGTGCTGCTTTCCAGCATCACCAAGTCATCTGTGGGGCCTGAGACTATCTTGGTGGCACTTTTGGGGCTCACTGGCCCATCCTGGAAGAGGTCAATCACAGTGGTCAATCAGCAGTGCCTATAGGCCATGGTTTGTGCACAGACACAAGGATGGATATCCCATAACCAAAAGCAAAGGGCATGACCCCAACAGGAAATGACTATCAGGGATCTTTTGCTTCCAAGGAGAGGGCTCAAATCTACAACGACTCAGTGCCAGTTCTGCTGGCACGCTGTCTACATAATGCAAACCACGGCACTTGGCAATGGCTCTTAAATTTGGCACATCCCACACTCCTCCTGGACCCACGAGATAACATATCCAAATGTTTTCTGATGCTGTAAGAAATGAGCGTTTTGCAGGTAGGAGGAAACACAAACACCATTGCTACAGGGGGCTCCTTCCATCCAATCCCAAGGGCAAAGTGGCCTCCTCCCTCTCGACCCTTCAAAAGGTTAAATGTGAGCAAGGGCCCAGATAAATGGTCACAATGCAAACAAAGTCATGTAAATAAATGCATCTCTGATCTATGCAGGCCGGTGATGCCAAATATGCCATCTGCACCGTTTCTCATGATGAGTTGAATTTTTTTCCTGCATGTCCCAAGCATTGAGAAGATGGCCATGTTTATGCAGACTAAGGCATGCACCGTTTGACACTCTTGGGAAATTTTTTAAAAAATTTCAGACCCACAGAGCGTCAGTGGCATTTGTGCTTTTCTAGGTTAAGTGGAAGAGAAAAAAAGAAGTCTCACTTTGATGTGATAGGGCATATGTCCTGGGCTTGAGAGCACACTGTCAATTTATTGTGATTTTTAGTGGGTTCTGGTTATAGTGGCAAACTAAGCCTCCTCACCTAGCTCACTCTTCCACTTTGCAAAAGCACTATTAGCATCTAATTATGTTGGAAGCTGTGTTAGGTGTTATGGATGCCAAGATAAGTAAAATATGATTCTTGCCTTAGAGGGCCATTCCTTGTGCTGTGAGAATTTGCTTGGCATGATTTATGGATAATTTCTTGAAAAATAAAAATTAGGAGTCAGTAATCAAAATCACATATGGAGCTTCTTGAAAATACAAATGACCCAGATTTATTCCTTCCATTACTAATTGACCTAGGGTAGAGCTCAGGCCTCTGTATTATCATTGTTTTTTAAAAGACTTCATTTATTTATTTTTAGAGAGAGGGAAAGGGAAGGAGAGAGGGAGAGGAGCATCAGTTTGTGATTGCCTCTCATGTGTCCCCCACTGGGGAGCTGGACCATAACCCAGACATGTGCCCTGACTGGGAATCAAACTGCTAACCCTTTGGTTCACAGGCCAGCACTCAATCTAATGAGCCACACCAGCTAGGGCAGGCCTCTGTATTTTTTAAAAAACAAAATGAAACAAAACTCCTAGGTGAAGAATCAGCAAACATTTTCTGTAAAGAGCCAGACAGTAAATATTTCCAGTTTTGTGGGTCATACTGTTTTCATTGCAGCTATTCACTCCTGCCACTGTAGCATGAAAACTGGCCACCATAGAAAATTTGAGAGTAAAAGGGCATAGCTGTGTCCCAACTGAACGTTATTATTACAATAACAGGTAGCATGCTGGATTTAGCCTATGGGCTACAGCTTGTCACCTCCTGTTCTAGATGATTCTTATAGGCAACCAGGCTTGAGATCTGCTTGTCTGGAAAATACCATATTTTCCCGTGTATAATGTGCTCCTGTATGTAATGCTCACCCACATTTTTGGCCCAAACTTTCAGGAAAAAAAACTTTCATTTTAATTAATTAATTAATTAATTAATTAATTAATATTTAGAAACAAAACTGATGATCGTATTCCAGGGTATGATTTTGCATACAGTTATCATTATTGCTTTCTAGAGTTATATTTTTAATGCATACGCATAAATACAATAATTAGAAATGTTGATAGATATGGAATTAGCACTACCCATGTATAATGTACATCCTTATTTTTCCCTCAAAAATTTGGTCAATAAAGTGTGTGTCATACACAGTGAAATACAGTATTGTGCCTTTGGAGGGTCTGCGACAGACACCACCATAGACATAGAAAGTTAGGCTGATTTTCCCACCCACATCATAATAGATAAGACTATACTTTCATCATTTTCAATGTGATCTATGTATACTTACACTAAATCTGATCAGATACTTTTCAGAAACCACATATGTAAGTGCCATTCTCATTGGAGGTAGAGAGTTTGACTAGATATTCAGTCTAAACCAAGAAATCAAGCCACTTACATTCTAAGTTTTTCTAAAATCAGGAAACAATACATATTTCTGTGGTTATTAAATGCATCACTGCATTTATGGTCTGGTGTAGAAAAAAGAGAAATATGTATATGTGAGAAAAAAAGCTCTTGAATTTCAAAAGTAGGTGTAAGATCCTAATTTATGTATTATTATGTTTGCTAGACTTAAAAAAATGACTTGACTCTAAACTCTTTGAGATTCTTTTCAGTTCCAAGATTCTGAAATGCACTTAGTGCTTATTGAAGGACAAATTCACTTTAACAAATATTTGTGAAATAACAACTTTGGGGCTCGTATTCCAATGCACATGACACAACTTTGTGGGAAAAACAGCCATAAACAATACCTCTAACAGAAGTGACAAATGCCATAGTAGGGGACGCACAGCTATAGGACCGATTAATTTTGAGAAATAAGGTGGAGGGAGTGGAAGAAGAAGAGAGCACCACGGGAGTTCAGAAAGAGCTGGGCACCGAAGGGTGAGTTCTCTGTGCAGGCCAAGAGTGAAGGAAGGGGTGTTCCTTGAGCAAGGGCGTAGTTAGGAAAAACGGTGGTGTCTAAGGAGTGAAGTCTAGGTTATTATCTATGACTCGACTGCAGGTGTCTGGGGTTAGTGGGGAAAAAGGAGAGGGTGCAGCCTGCTTTTGCGGGGCAGTCTGGGGTCAGACGGTAAAGGCGCTTTTGGTGATGCTACAGCTACGGGATTTCTTTTAATAGGCCAGGGGAAACCATTTAAATTTAAAGCAAGGAACTGAACTAATCTTGGCTGAATTTCAGAAAGATTATATTAGGCTAAGAGCAAGTGGGCCCTAAGTCTGTTAAAATGTCACAATCTGCCCACCAGACAGGGGTAGGACAGTTTCCCCCCAAAAGCTGAACCGAATTCCCAGATGCCGGGAAAGCGGATCCAGGGAGCAGGCCCCCACCACCCCCTGCCTCTAGGAGACCGCGGGGTACCCATGCGAGCCCGGGCCCAGCTCCGTCTGCTGCATCCCCACAGCCATGTTTGGGTACGTGTGGAGAAAAAATATTGCAGAATAGTTTCTGCAGAACATTTTTTGCAGAATATTGCAGAACAAAGAAAAACCTTTCCAATAGTCTGAGAAAGAGACGTTTAAACACAAGGTCCTATTAGAAAGACAGAAGCTGCAGTTCTCACTCTCTCTCCGTTCAAACCCATTCCCCACCACCCCCACAAATGCACTCAGTTTGTGGATGAAAGTGCAATCACCACCATTGCTTCCGTCGGGCTTCCCCGTTTTGGGAGCTTCCTGTCTTTAGCATCCTTGCTAACGTAACATGCCCTTAGCTTTCCATGTGATACAAACACTTCACCGTCCAGTTGTACCTTAAAGAAATGCCTTTGGTCTCCTGTCGGACTCTGACATCCCATCCATCTCCCTGCCGTCCACTACTGCTCCCTCAGCGGGTAGTGGCTCTCCACTTTCCCGAGGGCTTCCATTGCCCTCTTTGCATTTCCCTCACTTTCCCCCTCAGAGCAGTCATGGGGCTTCAAGAAGCCCCAGAGAGGCTGCTCCTCAAGGAAAGCAGGCACCCCTCTGCGAGAAAGAGGGCCAGGTGAGCGAAGCTCTCCTGCACAGAAATGAGTACAAGTGTGGCAGGCAGGCTCCTAAGGAGATTCTTTCAGTGAGCCCATGCTGGCCGCTTGCCACCTGTGCCACAAACCCGACCAAGGGCCAGCAGAGAGGAGAATTTTCTCCATGCTTTCCTACTGCTTTATCAGGAAAACTCGGAGAATGATTCTCTGACACCCCTTTCTGAAAACTAAATTTCTCAGATCATGCCAAGGAAAGAATAAAATCCTTCCAGGCCACATTAGCACCGCAGAGGAGACCCTTCTCTGTCCTGATGGTCAGCGGTGCGGGCCTGGGTCTCGGCAGAAGAAAAGCCGCTGGTGCCCTGGGCCAGAGAGCAAGCTGCAGGTCTAAGGACAGGAAACTGACATGAGCACTTGCGCACTTGGCTTTATTTCTGGTCATAAGGCAACCAGTTACTCCGCTAGGATAGAACAGCAGTGTTTTCCTATTCTGCCTTCACCATCGTCTTTCTTCCATTTCTACAGTTGATTGCATTCCCGTTTAGCTACGAGCCGAACAGAGCCACTGCTCCCCGTTCCTTTCCCACTGTGTCCCTTTCTTTTAAATATAGAACCAAGATCCTGGTTTACATGTAAGTAACTCAGTGTTACTTATGCTCATTTAAAAACAAGAAGACCGCCACATACCCATACTGTTCCGTATGTACGATTCATGGCAAAAGATCCTAGTAGTATCAATCATTTTTCATTATTTAAACATAGTTTTTCGTCCTTTTTCTCTCAAGGACTGGGTTTGGATAATTGAGATTTGAAAAAAGATTAGAAACTCCTTGGACATAAATTGGAGGAGAAACAGAAACGTTAAGTGCCAAGTTGTAGGGCACTACTGCCCTTATCTTTAATAATGGAAATAGAATTCTGTGCACCGCACAAAAGAGCATTTTTGTATTTTTAAATTGCAAGTGTCCAATTATGTACAAGGGTCAAGGCAGGATTGATCTGAAGGAGCTCGATTTTAAAATCCCTTTAAAAATCAGGACAAAAGATGCCATATTATGAACCTGAAATGTTTAAAAATGAAAAGTATTATGTGTACCGCATGGCCAAAGATCGGATTTTTATTAATGCAAGTTTTACGCGCTGATTAATCCTCTTGAGAGTCAGTTTCCCAAAGCGCTGGCCTGCATTCAAGTCTTTTTCAAAACGGCACATCACTTCCATTCTTCTGAATATTAATTGAACAACATTATAACGAAGGATACAAAGCAAGATTTAAGACACGATTACAGCTGTCAGTGCTTACATCTAAATAAGTCATGGGAAATTCAAGCTTAGAAGAAAAAAAATGTTGTAAATCGGTCTTAGAACAGCAAAGCTCTCTTAACCTTTTTCAACAATGAATTTGATGCTTTTGGACTCAAGGAAGCTTCCACTGTGACTTGGTCTTAACGTATTTATGTGGCCAAACCGTGATCAGAAATCAGAGTTACGTTTCTGACTTGTGATTTGGGACAATGTCAAGGACATTTTCTTTTGGGGGAGAAAGAGAGGGAGAGCCAAAGAATATTAAGTTAGTTGATAGATTTTCCCCATTTCCTCATTTTATATTTCCATTTCAGCTTCTTGTCTATACTAAAAAAAAGAAAAAATTAGCCAAATTTAATCAAATAAAATATTACTGTGATTGCAAAACAACTCATTAAGCTCAGAGTCAAGAAACTGCAAGTAACTAGTGACTTATTTTCACAATAACCAATGATCTAAATTCAATTTCTTTTATATCCCAAACCCAGTTTGGGGCAGAGAAAAATCCCCATTTCCTCACTAGAAACAATGTAAAATATTGGCTTCTATTATGTATGACCTTGGGGAATTTTAGTTTTGTTTTGTTTCCTTAAATGGTTGCTGTGTATTTGAGTGACAGCTCTTTGTTCAAAAGGATGCAAAAGCCATTCTTGCATCTAATTCTAATGAGATAAATGGCATTATGAAGGGAATATTAAAAATTTACAGCCCTCTTTACTAAGTTTATTTGTCAGCCGAACATGCTGAATATTGCATAGCGCACGTGCACACGCACACACACGCACACACAAGCACGCCATCCTGATGATGAAAAAGATACGAGGAAATAATGATGCAATGATAACAAGTCTGATGGAGTTTGCACCCCAGTTGCTGTTTGGCATGTCATTCAATCAGATTGCGCCAAACCGGCAGAACCACACAATATGTTAGTGTAAAGGGTCCACAGTTTAAGTGGAAAATCTAGAAGTGTTAACTATACACTGTCTAATTATACAACCTTACTGTCCCAGAATGTGATTTCAGAAACCATTTCTGACATATGGGAAAAGGGTAGAACAGCTGGTCATTAAGGTTTCCTCAAGACTATTTAACAACACACTTGAATGTAATTAAAGTGCGACACTAAATACTGCGCTTGTGGTACAATGTATTTTTAATTTCTATGGCATGTGGTAAAAGTAAATAGATGCGAAGCATTCAAGTTTGCCCATCAGGCATCCGACTTGTCAAAGATGCCGTGTCTGTCTCTGGCCGATCCCAAGCAGGGTCTGGGTATAAGTCACAGACATCCATTTGGGGTGTTTAAGGCTGTTTTAAAGGGAATGAATTTGGCAATACTCAGAGGAATGTCTAATTGGAGCTCTCAGACGAAGCATGAGATGAATTCGTTCATTTATTTATTCATTCATTCATCAAACACGACCTGGAATTATTTTAGATAATAAAGACACTCGCCCTGCCCTTGGGTTGTTCACAGCTCACTGTGTTTAAAACACAGGGTGATGAAGGATGCTGGGGAAGTACCAAGAGGGGTGCCCGGTCCAGTCTGGAGATGTCAGACAGAGCCCCCCGAGTAGGAATTGCCTGGGGCAGCTAGGAAGTGAGGAAGCCAGAGGTAATGGGTGCGGCAAAAGAATTTCAGTAGAAGAAACAGCTTCTGCAAAGGCTTGGAGATGAACAAGGACACTGCAATATGAATGCCAATGTTTATACTTTATTGAGTATTTACAGTGTCCTGCCTGTGGGCTAAGCCCTTGACAGATACTATGTGTTTAATCCTCACAACAACCCTATGTGGTAAGTACAATTATTGTCTATACTTCACAGAAGAGGAAACCACATGGTTAGTTTATAGCAAAGCAGCGAGTGGGTGACTGCACCCGGATTCAAGCCTCGGTCCTGCTGAGTCCCGAGTCAAACATCCCTCCTTACTGCATTCCCCAACTGACATGTGGCTAGTATGTCTCTTTCATTTTCCAAAAACTTAGTGTATAAACTCATTAGTCCTTATAAAAACTCTATGATCGAGAGAACGAAAAGACAAGTTACAGACCGGGAGAAAATATTTCCAGATCACATATCGGATAAAGAAATTGAACCTAGAATCTACAAAGAACTCTCAAAACTCAACAGTAAGAAAATAAAGTAAGTGAACAAAAAGATTTATTTGAACAGGAACCTCACCAAAGAAGGAAAAAAAATAGCAAATAAGCACATGAAAAACTGCTCAGCATCATTAACCATCAGGATCATGCAAATTAAAAACACAAAGAACTACCATTACACGCCTATTGGAGTGGCTGCAATCATAAAAATAATGACAGGGGCACATGTAGCAAGGATATGGAGCAACTGGAGTGGTCTCGCAGTGCTGGTGGGAGTGAGAGGGTGCACAGCCACTCTGGAAAAGTTTGGCAGGTTTTTGAAAAATTGAACACGCACTTACCCTGTGACCCAGCAAACCCACTCCTCAGTATTTACCCTAGAGAAATGAAAACCTTCGCGGATATCTCGAGCGGCATCATTCATGATCTTTGAAAACTGGGAACCATCCAAATGTCCTTCAACAAAGGAACTGACGGACCGACTGTCTCACATTCATACAATAAAATACTGCTCAGCCACAGAAAGGAACGAACGAGGGA
>PVKM010025808.1:0-19722 GCA_004027735.1 Carollia perspicillata | reverse complement strand
GGGGGCGGGGGGGGCGGGGGCAGGGATCCACCTCATCGGGTGGTTGAGGCCGTTTATGTTTTGTGCTTAGAATAATGGTGCCTGACATAGTAAGTGCTGTGAAGTGTTGGCTTTTTGGAGGGAAGAATCAAAAAACAGAGATTAGCAAAGAATGGCCCTTGGGTCAAATGCAGCTCACCGTCTGTTTGTGTAAATAAAGTTTTATTGGAATGCAACCACGCCCATTTGTTTGCATACTGTCTGCAGCTGCTTTCAGGCTGCTAAGGCAGACCTGAGAATTTGTAACAGAGACTGTATGTGCTCGCACAGTCCAAAATACTATCTGGCCTTTCCCTGGTCTCAGTAAATGGCCTGTGTGCTGTGTATGTGTGTCTGCTCTGAGCGTGGCCCTGAGCCGCCTCCAGCCTCGAGTGGGAGAAGTCTGTCTGGGAGTGACATTTCTGGAGTGGGGGGTCCAGAACACCGTGGACGGGAAGCACTGTGGCACCCATCGGAGGCCCCAGTTGCTTCAGAGCCTGCAGACCCATAGGAAAGTGGAGCTGGCTCTGGGAGAATGTGCCACCGGTATTCCAGGCTACGGGCGCCAGAGTGCAAGGGGATGCCCAGAGGCGAAGCTTTGGTTTAGCACACACATTAATAAACACCACTACCACACCTCCGTTCCACCTCACGCTCCTGCTCGGTCTGGGTGCAAGGCAGTTCTGCTCTGGACCAATTAGGAGGCAGTGTCGGAATATATTAGGGATCAACAAAGCTGAGACACGTCACAGAGCTTTACTGCTTCTCAGAATTCAAGGAGTAAACAGATTCGACCCAAGGTCAAGTGCCACTGACTCAGGGAAACTCTGGACTGATTTTCTAGGCAAAGGCCTGACCTTACCGCACCCTCTCAGGAGCCACAAAGCCAGGCTCAGGCTAACACGTTAGCAGAGGCATCTAGAGAGCCAAATTTCCTTAAAAAAAAAAAAACAACTTTTATTTATTTATTTTTTTAGAGAGCCAAATTTCAATCCTGGGAAATGTATAGGGCATCTGTGAGCTTTTGCACAAGGAGGGCATTTAGTTTACCAGCTGCAGATGGTATTTTCTGGACAACAGACGTCTAGTGAAGCAGAACATGCCAACTGGAAGAGCTCGGCGAGCCAGCCTTCTCTCTCTGATCGTGCTCCACGCAACAGCAGCTTTTGGTAGTCCAGCACCGCTTTCTACCCTGCACCTTCCAGCTGGTGTTGGTTGGGAGTGCGAAGGCAAACCACAGCAACCGTCTTCCTCTGCGTAGAGCCCTTTCCAAGGACAACGGCCGGGCTATAGGCAGCAGGGGTCAGCTCACTTTTCACTCAGGCCAGACCCTGCTCAATGGCCATGATGTGGACGAGCAGCGTCGGCAGCACCTCACGAACAGCAGAGTGAGGCTCCCACTGTCAGCGACTTTGACTGCACTGGTCTTTGGGGCCTTAGGGAGCCACGTAGGTGTTCAAGCAGGGGCCCGGTACCATCGAAGGTGTTCTAGAAAGTCTCCTCTGGCAGATCCTGATTGTTCTCCATGCTCTTTGTCCAGGGCTTGGCGAACTACAGCCTCACAGGCCCCATCCGGCCCACTACCTGTTTGTGTACATCAAGTTTTATCAGAACAGACACGCTGTTCTGCATGTCTATGGCTATTTCTGCATTCCAAGGGCAGAGCTGTGATAGACTACATGGCCTCTCAACCTAACTATTTACTATCTATCCTTTTACAGAAAGTCTGTGGGACCCTGCCCCAGATGAGCGGACAGCCCACCAGAGCACGGCTTGGACCAGGACATACAAGAGAATAGGATTTCTCAGGCATTTGGAGGCATTTTTAAGACTCAGTAAGCAACCAGGATTTCTGGCTTAGCTGGTACATTTGGGAGAAAAGGAAAGACTGGGAGTTTGGTTTGAGACTCCTTTAGTTTGACGTCTAGCAAAGCTCTGGTTTAGGTACCTGGAAGGCGAGGAGGAAGCGTGGACCTGGAGCTCCCTCCTCTGTTCTCTCAGCGAACATTGTACGATTAGCTGCCAGAATTACTTCCTCCTGTTGCAGCTGGGTGTCAGGCTTTAATGCTCTGAGGGCAGAAATTTAGATGTTACTGAATGTTTTGGTTCTACTTTCCCCTCCTCTAACCCCACACTCCTTTGAGGTCTTGCAGCAGGAATCCGTGGTGGGAAGGAGCCGTTTCAGAGCCAGTTTCCATCAGGCAAAGTGACTTCGGGGACTGTGACTCCTACTCATGAGTTCCCAAGCTAACTTGGGATGCAAAGCATCCGCATCAGAGACGGCATCGACCGCATTAACCGAGGCAGCACGGGCTGGAAGAGTCAAACGCGGGCTGCGGACTACTGCGGGGGTCACTCCAGGCGAGGGGAGGAAGGCAGCCTGGCCAGTGCACTTGGCTTTGAAGAATGGGCAGAATCTGATTACTTGCGAGAAAGCAGTCTTCTCAACGATCTTCCACGAAGAGTGGGAATCGAGTTCTCTTCGCCTGTCCTTTGAAAATGGGACACACGGAACCTAAGTCATAGAAAGGCGATTTATTTTCTAAAAGGCTCCCCACATGACTCTAAGGTGCAGCCAGGGTCAAGGGCTTCCGGTTTACCTGAGCTGCAGTTTTTCAAACCAGCAGCCCTAGCATACCAGCATAAACCCTCAAGACATGGGAGCCCACGGAATGTGGCCTGGGGACACGAACAGTGAGGCTAGAATGAAGGAGACATGCTTTTTCCCATCTGGGGACACATTCTAATTCATGATAGAACTCACAGGAAGGGAAACGCATGAGGTAGCAGTGGCTCCCCACGCAACCCACTCCGGGGAGTGCAAGTGATCTTGAAGGAGTCAGAGAAGCACCAATTTAGTTCCCAATTCCTTTTAAATAAAAGATGCCTCTCAACGGAGCACTTTCAAAAGGAAAATAAAGCGAAGAACATCCAAGTGTCAGGTATTCCAAAGGGCCGAGCCCTGCTTTCAGTGCTCAGGACGGCTTGGAACTTTTGGGAGGCAGCTTTTCAATATCGGCAATTTCTATTCATCCTAATCCAGTCTGGTTGAAGAAATGGTTTTGAAGGGACCTGCTGGTGCTTAGTATTTCCGGGTTGGAAAACATGACCCCAGCAACACGGGCATGGCTCCGAGGGAGCGCTCCCTGTTGGCAGTAGCTGCGCCAAGCTCAGTGGGATTATCTCAAACTCGTCCCCTCGCACTTTCCCTCTCCCCCATCACGTGAAGCCCCAAACTCTCAAATTGCCTTGAAAGACTCCATTTGTGTCCACCAAACTGTCTCATAACATAGTGGCATTCAGTATTACCAGGTCTGAAGGACTAAGAACAGTCCGAGGTTTTTCCTTCCAAGTGGTTATGGGCAGGGAATTTCACACCGACTCCCTGTCAGCTCAGCGGCTGAACGATGGACCAACCAACTGCTAATGAATGTTTCTTGCCTCTTCAGAGACAAGATTTGAGGAGGAGGCTGAGCTGCAAACGTTAACAGCTTAGCAAATTGAAGAAGGGAGAGAAAGGTGAGGTTTCTAAAAGCCAGGTGTTGGGTCCGAAGTGATTTTAGATCAGGCAGGAGGCAGTCTGGTAAGTGAATGGAACAGGAAGTGAGAAATCACCCTGCAGAGGACATACCATATGCTAGCAGATAGGTCTCGACAGACCCTGAACGGGCTCCAGCTGGGCACCACGGCCTCCACTGTCAGAGTCCAGGACTCCCTGTGGGGCCGGAAGGGGCACGCTGACCCCCAGCCCACTGAGCTCTTCGGATCCCAGATGCCTGTGGCCTGGACTTCCTGCTTTTTCACTTGTACAATGTAAATGACGTCCAAGATCTCTCTACCAACTCTGTACTGTTACGAGACCACGTATCACATGGAACTGTAATTTATCTGTTCACATGCCTGTCTCCCACATGGACTGTGTACTGCTTGTATTCCTCCTGGTACCTCCAACGAGGCCTGAGTGCTGGGCGTGTACGTGCTCGAACGCTTGCATGCACGGATAGACTGCCAGTGTGAATGCAAACATGGTCTGAAATGAAACACTGAGAGAATGACCTCAGAAAACAAACAGGACACCCTCAAAATATGGCACTATACATGAAATACACTCATATAGCTGGCCACCTCTCCAAAGGTTGAGCAGCTCTGTAATGTAAGCCGGAACGCTGAGAGAACAGTTGTTACATGTCCAAGAACAGCAGACCTTCCCAAGTCCTAAGAGGGGAGGTAAAACAAAGCAAAATCCTCACTGAGTGCTTTTAGAAACACTGTCGGCTTTCTGTGTTTTCCCCCTGAAAAATAATTTTTAAAAACCTCTGAGACTAATAATCATCTTTCTGTAGTTTATTGCTTAGCTTTTAAAGACAAAATTATTTAAGAAGCTAAATGTAACCACTTAATGTGGCATAGGCACATTTCAAGAACAGGAGTTTGCAATTAAAAAAAAAAAAAAAGACAAACCCCATTTTTTCTTTATTTTTCCCAGAGTGGTAGTGCTGAAAACCAGAGAATTCTTGAAAAACTAGCAGAGAAGCGGTCTGCAGGGCTCCGAAACAGACGTGGCATCAGGGAAACCACCACTCAAGCACACAAGTGGCATTTTGTGATCAAATTTATTTTTTGTTTAAATTTCATTTACTTTGTTTTACTGTAATTTACACAAGAGACTGCCAAGTAAACTAGGTATTTTACATTCACCACACATTCCCTCAAATCTCCACAGTTGTCAGAGAAACATTAAAACCCACGCGCTGGGCTCTCGTTGCCATGTGCGCCCAGGCTCCCGAAGATGCTGCAGATGCCAGTGAGAGTTAAGTTCATTAAGAGGAGAGGATAAGACTCTTTATTTCAGGAAATTAGCAATCATCTTCCTCGAATCAAACACTTTGCAGACAATGATTATATGTTGACAGAACCTATTTTACAACAGTGCTTGCTCAGAGAGTCAACATCAGTCTTGATCCTGAGTACGCAGCAGACATATGCAGCGTGGGCTTGTATTCGAGGCTAACAGGGCATCGCGATGCAGAAGCACCCTTGTCTGAGTCACGACACTTTGGCGGCAGCACAGGACAGGTGCGAAAAGGAGAAGCGAGGGCAGGGCTGTCAGCAAGTCGGATTACTAATGTGACGTGACCACAGAGGCGGGTGTGTTGAAGGAGGGACGGAGGTTAAAGAAGACAGTTTGTGACCTGAAGGCTTCAACAGGATCATTCCATTCAAGCTTCCAGGACTGACAGGAGAAAAACTGGATGTGGACAGAGAAAGCTGATGAAATTCTTCCCTAGCGTTCGGTCTCTTCTTTCAAACAAAAAGGTGGCAGCAGCTTCTGACCTCTAACCAGCGTTTTTTCACGATGCCTGTTCATTCAGGCTATGTTCTAATGACACCCGACTCCCGAGCACAGCCAAGTGGGTGGAGGGGCGCTGGCCCCTCCCAACCCTGCGCAGGCAAACCTCATGCTGCCTCTTAAATTTTTCCTATTTCAAAGTCAGCATCTCCTCCTTAAAACTGCTTCAACGTGAAAAGAGCAAAACAACATTATCTATAGTCTACCGTGTAAGCTGTGAGGAATCCAGATCACTTGCATAGTTTCCAAGTTGTAATTTCAGGAGACAGTCTTTTCTAAGCAAGACTCCATGGAAGCACTGTACTTCCAATTTTTCTAAACAGCTTACAATGCTATTAATTTCCCCATCGATTTCTTTGTTTGCCTAACAGGAGCCTGAAAATTGTATAACATTTATTATACAGCACAAAGTCATCATCTCCATTTTTTTTGCTATGTCTGATGTAGAAAAATACTTGAAATTTAAAATACAAAATCCAATAAAAACCGGATTTTTTTTTTTAAAAAAGGATTTTGTCCCTCAGGGCAAACAAGTAAAAACTGGCCTATAACTTTACTTCTTACTAATGGAGATTACCCAATTTGGCTGTAACGACCATCCAGAAATAAGTCATTACATACACACTCAGAGTTTACATTCCAGATTCATTGGAGCACTAAAAGATTTTGAATAAATTTTTCTGTGGGAGTCTTTGCTTATGAGACTAAAATAAAAATTTGTAAGAGATTGATTTAAAAGAACAGAAAAATAATAAAAGGCTATTTTATATATGTATATATATATATATATATTGGTCCACAATTTTGACATTTATGAAACATACCAGCTAGTATTACATTGCAGTCAATTTGTCCATTAATGAATGGTATTACTCTGATTATTAAAATCTGTTTCAGCTATATATATTGAAAATATTTTCTTTTGCATTCTTGCTGAAGATAGGTACAGTACTTTGGAGAAATTGTATTAATCCCTTCAGTATGTTTATATGTACATATATACACAAGTGTATGTACTTAGATCTGTAGCTCTACATGCGTTTTATATACAGCTACAGCCACACACACGAACATATGTATACACGTGGTCGGGAACCTGTGCACGTGAACACATGATCATCAGCACACGTCTAGGAAAGGCCAACGCTGCAAGATCCCGGTCAGATTCTTCTTCACTCGTCACTGGCTGCACTTGTTCCCCTCACTTGGCCTTGATTACGTAACTGCAAGGAAAGCGAAAGCAGTGCAAGGTGTTAAAATTCAGGGAGACATAAACAATGTTAGTAGCTTGTTGCACACATTTTCCTGGAAAAACCCCTCAATACATCAAAACTTGTAGCAGAAAACGGACCCCAACAACCATATTTAAAAAATTTAAATTTATCCTCTTAACGATTTTGGTCTTACTAATGGCATAACATTCTGTTTTATCAGAGGGAAAATAAACTAGGAGCGAAAATAAACCACAGAAGCGTAGAAGAATTTAATGAAACCAGTGACCTGACTTTGTTTTGTTAATGGAACAGTGAGGTTACAGGACGGGCCTCGGGGGAGCCTGGCAGAGCTCATGCGTGCATGTTCGGCACAACAACCTCTCTCTGTGGCCGACGTGTCCGCCTCCCCCGGTCTGTGAGCACAGAGCAGGCGTCACAGGGAAATGGCAGCACAGAACCATGGCGGAGTGAGAGGGGTGTTCTGTCCTGTGCTCTTCCTCAGTAAACATCGCCATTAACACATGACGACTGTGTGCTGTCGATTTTTGTTCGCTCACACTGAGTTCAATATGTGGGGTAGATTTCGAGGCTCTTATTATCGGTCTAGGAAAATCTCTAATTTGAACAATAAATTTGTGTTAGAGAAATAAGAGCACAGAAATGGTTTGTGTTGTAAATGAAAACCTGAGTGTGTTTAAACGTATTAAAGACAACTGAAGAGCCAACGTAAAAGAAGAATTTCTGGTGTGTTCGGGGGAAAAAATTAAATGAATTACTGCGGTTGGCCCTTCTGGTATGGGATAAAGGATCTCTGACCTAAAATGCTTCCACGTATTTCCTTAGTAACCACAAGTGGTCCCACTGCAAAACAGGTCAAGGAACTGGCTATTGATGAGAAGTCAGCTGCCTTTAGGACAATGCTACACGGTGAACGGTGTGCACGCAGCAGCTGGTTTCTGACCCAGTGACACTGAGAAGTAGCTGGGGATTATGAAATTCAATCTGTTCCACGGATAAAATTTTTACACAATAGTAACTCAACTGTTCACCGTCAGTTTCTAAAATATAATCTCTTAAATTCTAACAATTAAACCACATCCGACACTTGGTCTCTCCGCAGCAAGTTAACTACCCATTACCAAAAGGGCGTTCCTTTTGAAATATCCTCTTCCCCCAGGTCTTCACTTACACAGTTTGATATTGTCTCTGACCCTACAGGGGACTCATCTAGACATCAGCAGCCGACGTGCCTCGGACGGAACCCTTCTTACGCATCTAAACGTAAAATAAAATCATGAGCTGCTGAAATCACAGACTCGATATTGGGTTAGTAAGCGAGGGAGAAAAAAAGGTCTACAAGAGATTAAAGGGACCACTGCCTGTTTATAGCCATTTCCGCACAGAGAATGGAGTTCAGAGGCCCCTTCGGTAGTCTCCGTCTAAAGAAAGTCTCGCAGAAGGGTTTTCTTACACAGCCTAGGAAGTGCGCGTCTACCCTTGAATCCAGGAAACAGAAGCCTGCAGACTGGGGACGTGAAACGAGCAAGGACAGCCAAGGGGGAAGGACTGCTCACCGGCAGGGGGTGAGGGACGGCCACCTGCGCTGCTTCTGAGACCGGGGTTCCTCCGAGGAGTGCTTTATGGGAAGGGTGTCAAAGAGAGGAAGAACAAGCAAGCCCAGGAACAATGCATAAGAAACAATGAAGGACAGGCACAGGAATGCATCAGCAAAGACAGGCATTCATAAAAATAGGCTCCAGACAACTTAAAAAACTCAATGGGAAAAAGAAAGAAAAGAGCAGACAGAGAAGGAACAAATGCAGTAAACACATTTCTAAACTCAGCCCTTCTCCCCGACCCCCTCGGAAATGCCAGCTGAGGACGAGCGCGAGAGGTGCGCCCCAAGCATTCTCCCAGCGGCTGGGCCTGAACCTGGGTTTCTCCGAGGGGCCGTGGGCACTGGCAGCCCCCTCACGCCTAACCTCTCAAGATGCTACTCCTTCTCTCCAGGGCCAAAAGCCATTTCAAAGAAATCTGATTCCTAAAATATCTGTGAATCACGGAGAGAATTCAATGTATCAAGTTCTATCATCAGGTGTTGGGAATAGGGACCTCAAGAAAAGAGGAGATCCCTCTGCGGTGCACAGGACTGGCCCAGGTTGCACCTCCTGGGGGTGGGGGCGGGAGCTCCCGGGCAGGCGGTCTGGCCTGCAGACGGGGCAGCTCCCAGGGCAGCGGCCAGGGCTGGGGCGCCAGCAGCGTGACATGGCATGGAGCGCTCCCCAGTGACCTGAAGCAAAATGACTGGAATGGGATTTTGTGATTAGCAGTTAATGACGAAATTTTCCTTAAAAGGCTGTTGAAACATGTAACAAACTTCCATGTACCTCTAGCTCTGAACCGATGATAAGATTCCTACTAACTTCTTGGGGGAATCAAATTGAGTCATGTGGGTAAAATAATAATGACCTTCTAATAATTGTGGCTTCTGAGAAACTACTTGTCTCTCTTGTACGTCCTTTTCAAGTGTAATTGCCAACTCACAACTGACTGACTTGCCTGGAGAAGCAGCTGAGACTGCAGGTCCACTGCCATGGGTGGGAGTCCCCACCTGCCAGTCAGGGCTCCCATCATGCCACCACTGGGGGTGTTCCGAGTCCAGGGATCAGGAGACGGAGAACTTGTGGCGGAAGAAGAGGTCTCAGCCAAGTTCCATCCAAAGGGTCCAGAGCCCAAGCCAGGGAGGGCTCCATCCATCACCCTCAACTCTGACCACTCTTCCTCATGAGAGTTCAAATCAATAAAAATAAGTCTGTTTCTCTTTATCCTGGTGTTGGTAAATCGTTTTTGGAGACACTAAGGCTGGACCATGAGTTCAGTGAGAATGAGTATAACCATGATGCTTTCTTTCTTTTTCCAAAACCCAGAATTGTGCCTCCCCAGAGAAGCCTTTAGTGAAAGGCGAAAGACTTATGCAATCTGAAGAGGAACCAGAGCACACACTGCTTTCTTTGCAATGTTGGGCTGACACCAGCTGCTCAAAAGGGCTGGAGACAGAGCTGGCAGGTGTTGCCGGAGCCTGGAGCACCTGGAGGAAGCGAAACCAGGCGAGGCAGGGAAAAGAAATTCACACTGAGTAGTAGTGGTGGGTGCTTCTTGGAGAAGGGCATCGACTCTCGAGGAAGGGAAGACAGAGGTTGGTGAGAGGCACAGAGAGACAGCCCATACCCAACCAAGACTTAGTCTTGCCTGTTTAAACATTTTGACTGGACCGGCCTAAAAATGAGGTCAAAGAAGCTTCCACCGGCTGGCCTACAAACCAAACCCCAATTTACATTGTTCTCTCTATGGGGAAACATGTTCCAAATTTCAAAAAATCAACTTAAAAACTTTTGGACCAAAATCCATTCATAAGTTGGAGACTGCCTGAAGTTTACTTTATGTATAAGATAAGGTTAAAACATTTATTGCCTTATAAAGAAAATATGTCCTAGTCCTCTCAGAAGGTTTGTATAAAGCTAATTAGAAGCAGATCTGCTGTAATCACCAAAAGTAAGCAATTTTAAACAGATTCTTTACAATACTCCATTCCAGACGAATAGATTTCTTTCTGTGCCAAAGAACCTGATTTGCTGCCACTCTCCTGTGATTAAATGGAGTCCCTGCCTCACACACAGACGTTTGTCAAACACTCGCCCGCAGGGCGTCCAAACCTGACGCTGCTGGCAGGCCAGCAGATGACGGCACGGACACCGCCAGCCTACCCTGGACACTCCTTGGGCCCATTTCCCCCATGGGGCCTTACTTACAACTGAAAGGCAGCGCAGCCAAGAGCGAGAGCAAAAGCAAAACGAGGTGCAGGAGGAAGTCAGGGAAGAACCTGTCCCTGGGAGAAATGGGGTGCTCAGACAATGAAGGGCCTGCTCGCCAGTGGGGCGGGGTGGGGGGGGGGCAGCTGGGGGGGTTTAACTGTGAGACATGGCCTGCTGACCTCTAGCCCAAGGATCACTTGGATGTATCTCTGCCTAAAGCTTAAGAAGAAACAAGATTTACTGCCAGTTGTGGGAGGGAGAATGCTTTTCTGGAAGCGGTGGCAATATCACTCCTCTTATCTTTCCTACAGAAACGGGAACTGGGACTTCCTGTGCTAACATTAGTAACTTACTGTGATAGCGAAATGAACCAAAGCAACCTGTCCTCATAAGGTGGGTATCTAAAGGACTGTGAGCCAGATACCATCAGAGAGGATGCAGAAAAAAGAATTCACAAACCACCGGACATCTTACAGGTAACAAATTCTACATCAAGAAAGCTCCTGTCTACTTTCATGAAAAGATGCTCAGCAAGAACAGCCAGAACACGTGAAGCGATGTTAGTGTCTGAGAAACTCAGTTTCGATAAGCATGTACAGGATAAGGACTAAGGATAAGGATTAAGAAATGGCTTCTAATAATACTCTTCTTAATTCTAAGCCTACACTTACTAAGCACACATATAGCACTAGAAAGGGAAACTTAGAGAATTTCCACAAACAGGACGTCTTACTGTTTCTAGTTCTCTCTGAGTTTCATCTTCCATTCGCCTAATATCTTCCATTGTCAGATCGATCCACTTGTCAATCCAACAAAAAAGCTGGCGATGAAAGTTGGTAAATATCCTTTTTTCTTGCTTTTAAAACAAAGAAGAAAAGTAGTATAAGATGGTTAAACTCTAAGATTAATGGCACATTAACTTATATCCCCCAATTAACACATGAAATTGATACATACTTGTTTTGAAAAGACTACTACATTGATTAGTAGAAATCTTAATTTCATACTATTACTATTTTGTAAAACATAATAAAAAGAAAGATTTCCCCGTGAAATGTGCAGCAATCTCTCCTGCAAAGGAAGTATGATTTAGAAGAAACTGTAAAATATAAATGTGGTGTGTACATTCTAATCTTACAAAAACTCCTGCCAGATCTGATTTGTTTTCACCTTTTTCTAAGTGTCAATCACCAAAGGCCGACTCAATTTCTTTTGCTATAAAGCTATACATTACTATTCTTAACTTCTCTGTGGTTCAAAAGGAATACTGTGAGGTGGAATACAACAACACACTGAAAGAGGAGTCCTGGGTTCTCGAATAAGATGTTTTATTAAATTAAGAGCTATTACATACTATCCATTAATCTTTCTATTCTAATGTTAGTGTGTGTATATGCATAAACACGTGTGTGTGAGACACACCATACCATATATATAATTAATGTTGTAATTGCTGGATTATTTAAGTTTTTTAAACTTTCCCAAGAACAGAGAAGTGCACTGAACAGTGAGTACTTTAGTATTTTTGGACAATCTTCAACATTCACATTTTTTTCCATGAACAGAAGGGGTTTCATCAATTACATGAGTGACTTCTATTTATCAGAACTAGATCGTTAGTCTACTATTATGATCCAGGAGGAAGGAAGGAGGCCAGTATTTACAGAGTGCCTACTGTGAGCCAACTGCAAGCAGGCCCAAGAATAAGCGGTTTCCAGACTTTAAGATCTTTAAGAAAGAAAAAAAACCTGTTAGAGCAGTTACAGTCTAAAAGTAAAAAAAAAAAATATGGTGGAACTCTGCCACCACAACTAGTGTGGGTTCAGAGATACAAAAGGGGCTTCTTTATAATGAAAATGGAATCAACATTCACCCTCCAGGAAAAGTAAATACCAAAGAACTTTCCATATTCCTTGTGTATTTATAACCATGTGTATTTTTATACGACCGCAATTCCCGCCCTCTTTCTAGATTAACTGCCCCTGTTACTTTCACTTTCATACAACTCATAAAAGAGATGATCAGATTTCAGATCCTCAGATTTGGTGGAACTATTCTCAGCAAGGACCCCTAAAGAGAAGACATGCCACGAGAGTGCAGAGCACACAAGAACAGTGTATGTCAGGAGAGAGCGTCTGGAAGGCATGAGGGGTACCCAGCTGAGCTGGGATGAAGGAGCACCTCGGCAGGCGAGGCCTGGTCTCTCCCTTCGGCCCGTGTGGAGCACCATGCCCCCCTGGGGACATGCTACGTGTGGAAAAGGCTCTCTTCAGAAGAGCTGAGCAAACCATCAAAAAAGCACTTCAAACAAAAATTGCTATGCTCTTCCCTAAAGCAAGACCCTTAAAACCTCTGCTGGCATCTGTCTTTGGTGTTTCTAGGGAGAAAAAGAAGGGCAGAGAGGAATCATACACAGACAATAATTTTTACCTTACGAGGGGGAAAAAAAGCAAAATGGTAACACAGAAAATATCCCATGAACAGCTACCTCAAAATCTTAACCTAAATTGAAGTCACTGCATTTTGAACAGATTTTACCTTCTGAATGAAGTTTTCTACTTTGCTCTGCAGCCCCCACCACTTGAATTTGATGGTCACCAGCTTATAGGCACACATCTGAGGACAGTCGGGGTTGCTGGCCAGCTCCTTCTAGATGAGGAACATTGAAAAGGGGAAATCGTGATTTAAATATTTATGTCTTGATTATAACCGACTGTTGTGTAATGACATCACAGGCATACATGAAGAAAATTACGATCTCATATACGTGTTTAATTCGGGTATTGGGAAATTTGAAATCACTTTAGCAAAAGCAGCCAGTATTCCCCTGTTACAGACCATCCTTCCACAGATGAAGTTACTTCCTGACTCTACAGTTTAATAGGTGCATTGCTGTCTCAACTCACACGATTCAGATTTCATATTAAATACCAAATTCTATTCACATCTTATCAGTAGTGAGCCTTTAATACGTCAGGGTTCTCATAATGCCGTTATCGTCTCACCACCATGAATGTGGCGAGGCACAAGACAAAATGATGAAGAAGCGAGTTGTCTTCTGTGCCTTCAAAGACTGGCAGGTGGCTAGGCCCTGTTTTATTAACTGAGCTGCACATAAGCTGTGCTTAGGTGGTGCAACTCAAGGGCATAACACATAACAGTTCTTTCCTTCCCTTATTCTCTCAGACTCATATTTACTGCTTTGTATCTGCAGCAAAAAAATAAATAAATAAAGCTTCCCCAAAGAGGAGAAAGTCATGTGCAACACTATGGGGACCTTTTTAATAAAAACTAAATTACTGAATAAAACAACGAAGCAGCCTTTTACAAGGGTTCTCCTCTTCTCTGCCATTGTTCACAGCTTCACACAGTGTTCAAAACATCACAATGCCTGCGTCAGTCACACTGTGTGCCACTGTCACTTCCTGTCACCTTCAACTCACTCACAAATCCCACTTTCAATAAGTTCACTGTGTGAGCAAATATTCTTTCCATTTAGCCACATATACATAAATTCAAAAGATGATGACTTTCTAGCTCTTACTCTAAAACTCTAAGGTTATTCATTTGTCCAATCATAGCCCCAGACCACATTTCCCCCTGAACTCTCACTAATGTTCCAGTTTCAAGTGAATTTTAAGGATAAGATATATGAAAAAAATTCTACTTTGGTATTATTAATAGAACTCAATATCCTATAGAATCCCAAATGACTGATCAACTTTTCTCAGAAAATCTCTTCGGCCCTGGCTGGTGTAGCTCAGTGGACTGAGCGCAGGCCTGCGAGCCAAAAGATTGCGGTTCGATTCCCAGTCAGGGCACACGCCTGGGTTGCAGGCCAGTTCCCAGCAGGGGACACATGAGAGGCAAACATACATTGATATTTCTCTCCCTCTCTCTTTCCCTTCCCCTCTAAAGATAAATAAAATCTTTAAAGAAACAAAAAAAAGAAAACCTCTTATGTAAAAACAGTTCGTCTTCTGAATATTTGGGTTAAATCAATGGGGTACTACCACAAGCACTTAAGATTATTACATACAACAAACCATCCCTTTCCAGGTGAGTTTGATGTCAACAGAAGAACTTGACTGGCTCAGTTCTACTTTTGCAAGATTTCCCTCCCATAAAACAATGTACCACGATAAAATTCAGCACTGGAGCACAAATACATGCCCCTCCCCATACTTAATGAACAAGTTTAATTCAGTAAGTGTTAAGTGGGTACCATTTACAACCCAGTCTGTGCTGGGTGTTGCCCAGAGGACATAAAATTGGCTGGCAGAGAGGAGAGTATTATGTACGTAAGTAATGATAACAACTGCTACTCTCGATGCCCACGATCTCTCAGAAGGGACACCTTTCTATGGCGGCTGCTGTGGCCCTGGGCAAAACACACACATCTGACCTGCACACCCCATGAATTTAAGCTGGACTGCAGCGTGTGGAAGTAGTCAACCAACCTTCCACCGGACACAGGAAGCCTCTGAGTGCCTCAGACTTACTGAAATAATCACAAAACTGGTCTTTCAGAGACCTTTTTTCCATAAGCAATGAGCCAGTGCTAAGGTACTCTCCAATGAGCATCACTGAAGACCTTCATGTGAAACACAATTCGGGTGTATGTAGAATACAGCTCTTAAAATTGTGAGCTACAAGGGCCCGAGAGTTCCCATTATGCACAGTAACTTCCTATGCACGATGGGAAGGATCCCTCACCTCCCCGGGCCTCACTTCTGTCAGCAGAAGGCAAGGCTGGGCTCTAGCAGTGCTTTCCATCCTCCACTCCTGTGACATTAAAAAGCAGAGGTGAGGGAACTTAGCTCCTCCTCAAGAGTCAGGGTCAGCCCAGGGCTGTGGGCGGTTAATGCACATGGCCTTGACATCCAATGCTTTGTCTTCAAACTTCCTATAATTTTGCATTTTTTCCCCACAGTATTCCTGGGCTTAACAAAGTATCCCCCTGCCCACACAGGCTGAATTTCCGTTGTGGCTGGGAACCTCTGCTGCACCACTTAGATACCCCCTGAAGGGGGACCTCAGGTACCCTCCAGATGGAGCATTCCAAGGTCCTCCTAATCATGGGCCGCTGATAACTTCATTCTGGAACTCCGAATCATTAGACACAATGTGCTAAATGAAAACCTTGAGTATTTCTAGTGAACACTGACTCTTCAGAATTCTCCAACCATTTTATAAAAACAGCAGGATCGAGCATGGTTCCAATTAAAGGGTGAGCTAAATTTAATATAAACATGCCTATACCAAACTAGGGCTCCGAGAACAGAGCAGACACGTGATTTCAACAATTACCTACATTGTTTCTCACATTCTTTCTAGTGTCTCTGGCAGGCTGCTCAAATCAATTAGAGTAATACTGGTAATTTATGAAGTAATAATGGCCTATAAAATTTAGTTTAAAAACCGTAAGTGATAGGACAAAAAAGAACCAGTTCTCTATCTTCCCCAGATCTAAAATGTACAGTCAGTCTCAATCTGCTTTTTTGGTTTTCCATCTAACAATTATTACAAAGAAAAAGCTCGGGGAAGAATATGTAAACCAATTAATAACAGCCTGCTGCCTTTATTTCCTGGACTAATTCTCCACAGTATCAACACCTCACACAGTGCAAGGCACAGAAGGTGACTTACGAGACAGACTCTCTGACAGCCCTAGGAGAAGACCGAGGACACAGAAGCCATAGATTTCCCCTCAGTTATTATTATTAGTATTAAAATGTGATGATGGCTGAGGTCTCGTTCAATCCCAAAAATGACTTATGCAATTCACCTCTTAGTTTGAGCTGTGGTCTTAATACAAGTGATTAAATTACAGAAACAACTTTAGCCCTGGCTGGTGTGGCTCAGCGAACTGAGTGTCAGCCTGTGAACCAAAGTGTCACTGGTTCGATTCTCAATCAGGGCACATGTCTGGGTTGCAGGCCAGCTCTCCAGTGGGGGGCATGCAAGAGGCAACCACACGTTGATGTTTCTCTCCCTCTCTAAAAAATAAATAAATAAATTTAAAAAAAGAAACAACTTTAAAATATCTCCATACTTACAATGATGAAATGGAAAATAGTGAAACTGCCTAGATGCAATAAATAAAGGCTAAAAGAATCCTTCGGAGGCTGTCTTTTCTGAGGGTGGAATCTAATACTGTGTAATTCAAGGCTCAAAGCTGTTCATATTCTATGCGAAGCATATACTCTTTAACCTGGTAATTGTACTTTCAGAAACATGTTCCCATTCATTAGGTAAGAAAATATAAACACTGTAGATTTATTTGTAACAGCAAAAACCTGGACTTTAAAACTGGACACCAACTGAAGGAGTGGCAAAATACCTCACAGGCCTTCCAAACAATGGCCTTCTATGCAAACAGCCATTAAAACCCATCCTTTTAAAGAATGATTAACAATGTGGAGAAAAAAAGCTTAATGTGAATATAAATAAGTACCTATGATACAAACATTTGTAACAAATAAACTACATGAATCAGGAAATATAACAGTAATTAAATAATGTGCCTGTAATTGATTTTATTCCCTGTGAATAATTCTTTATTTTCAAAACAATATACAAATATCATTTTATTAAAAAACTAACATGCATAAAAAATAAACTCTAAAAATTCTCAAGATTTATTTTCCCCTAAATTATCTGGGTACTATTTCAAATCTTTATTCTTCTTTGACTATAAAAAATCTAAACGTTTTCCTGCCTTTCTTCTTTTTGATGTTTAACAAATCAAAGCTAAACAAAATCAAGCTGAAAGCTGAACTAGTATCTTTAACATACAGCTTTAGTTCAGTCTGTATTTAACTTCTCCTAATCTTTAACTTCTAAAGCAAAAACAAGGTATCTATCTATACAGAGGAAAATAGAATCAACCTTCAAAGTTATCAGAAATATTGTGAAAAAGTGTAACTTTTATTAAAATGTGAAAAATCTTGATGGAACAAATATTTGGGACACCCCCCACCCATTTCAAGCAATGTTCTAGGATCTACAGAACCCAGAGGAGTTCCAGGTTGTCTCCCAGCCCGCAGGAGGCTCGCTGCTTCGGCAAGGCAAAGGCTCTTTTTTGACCTTAAACAATACAAATGTCTTCTGACTCTTTTCTCTTCATTATTTGAAAAAAACAACCAGAAAGAAAAGAAAGCCAAAACCTAATTCGGATCACTCACACATAATTCCCATCCAGCCCAAACCTAACACTTCCTGACCTACTCAAAATAGGATTTACACTCCTAATCTACGAGTAAATAGAATTATTTTGAAGATAAATAAGATTTATATAGATTAATGCATAAAAATTTAAAAATAATTGAAAATAAAAAGGGAAAATATGCTTGGTTAACAAAATACAAGAACAATCAGAAGTTTTATAAAGTGAAAATCATGGGCTAACCAGAAGAACCCAAAATTATGCCTCATCTCTATATAATGTATATTTCATCTTTTAACACTGCTAGCACTGGCTAGTTGTGAAATGTTTCTTAAATTTTATTTAAATGCTTTGTGTATTCATTGAATTCCTTGCATGTCACGTTTCTTACCATAAATGAAGCCCCCAAACTCAAATCATGTTTTCAATTTAAGGATGTGTATTAGGTTACTCTGAGGTATGTGGATGAGGCCTAAGGGGCAGTAATGTAGACTGAAGCCGCACAGCACAACTAAACAAAACCCAGCATGTTTAACTGGAACAGTGCGCAATCAGCCCATGTCATCCATATGGACTAGTTCCTTGTAGCTATGACAAATATATCCAAATGTAAGAGAATTAAAACCAAAAAACAAAAAACAAAACAACAAAACCACAACCAAAGGCATTCTGAAAACTCATTTTCTAAAAATACAGTTCTCACGCAGTCTTGTGCTATTGGGTTGGCCAAAACAGCCCGTATAGCTTGTTTTCTGTAAAATAAAAGACACGTTTTTCATTGTCACCAGTAACTTTATTGATTTGAGTATTTCTAGTATGTCGGCTATCTCCCTCATGGTAAAACGCTGATTGTTCTCAATTAGTGTCTCAATCTGATCGCTATCAGCTTCAGCTGGCCCGCCCTACCTCGGAGCATCTTCCCAAGAGAAACCTCGAGTACGAAACTTCACAAACCACTTTTGACTCGTTCGATCCGTCACAGCACTTTCGCCATACATGGCACAAATATTTTTTTGCATTTCAGTTGCTTTTTTACCTTTCTTGAAATAAAATATAATATGCAGAAAATGTTGTGTGTTTTCTTCCATCTCTAGTATTAATTTTGATAAATGTTTGTTTAGTGCACACTGATATGGCAGCTATCACAATACAATCTAACAATGCTTTTGAATGAGGTTAAAGACAACTAAGCGCTACTACAGCCATCTTATGGGAAAAAACAAACTTTTGGGCCAACCCTATACATGTCAACTCTCCATACACCTTTTCCTATTTAAAATGTAGTGGGATGAAGATGGAATAGGTATATGCTACGTTCAACTGAAAGTAATACTTTGCAAGGACACAGATATTTCTAAAAGACTCACACTCCCTTCGTATTTTAATTTTTCAACTTAAGGCAGTCTGAATGCTCAATTTCAGCTGTTGATTTTGCAACGTAAGTTTCCAACCCAGATTTCACTAAGCAAGTTAAAAATAAACGCGCTGCTGGGGCTGTTGCCAGTGCATGCACCAGTAAATACCAACACAGGATTACAGAATATATGTAGAGTGCGCATACTATAAATTCAAGCAAAACCCAATTTCCCAACTCGCAGCCATTCCCTCATCTCTGTTTAGATTTTGGTAGTCATTTTGATAGATATACATTGGACACACATTCTTTATAAGTACAGGGCAAGTCCAACATTTGAATTCATTCATTCATTCATTCATTTTGAGAGAGAGAGGGAAACGGAGGGAGGGTGAAAGACAGAGGGAGAAATGCTTCCATCGTTGTTGCACTTATTCATGCATTCACTGGTTGATTCTTGTATGTGCCCTGACTGGGGATCAAGCCCACAACCTTGACATACTGGGATGACACTCTAACCAAAAACACTTGATTTTTATTTGGTTTAAGATAGTCAACTGGCATCCAGCAAATACTTACTCACTATCAACTATGAGCAAACATCCGTGCCAAGCAAGCTAAGTCAGACACAGAGCCTATGGCTGAAAACTCAGTGAGTAACGTGGGAAGAACACAGGGGCCAGGGAAGGGAGACGGAGTGAAAACGGAAACCCCCAGACACACATGTGCTGTGGGTCATCAGCAAAGGCCTCCAGTAGGGAGGGTTCAGAGGTGGGAGATTCCTGTCTATTTGGGCAAATGGGAAA
>PVKM010025807.1:0-19718 GCA_004027735.1 Carollia perspicillata | reverse complement strand
AAAGAATAAATAATATGCTCTTTCTTTAAACAAAGATAAGCAGATAAGTCACAGGTCCTTAAATTACTTTTGGCAAAGTACAATTTATGTTCATATATACTTTCAAACACTTACAAGCTGCATGACCTTGAGGATTTTTAAAGTCTCTGAGCTTCAGTCTACACATTTCTAAAATGAGGCTAACAATACCTTTTGAGTATTGTTTTGAGCATTTGAGTAATCTAATATGGGCAATATTCAATATCAATAATAATAAAAGAAATCTGATATAATTTCAATAAGATACATGAAGATAATAAGACACAATTTTGTTTATAAAATTATCAAATATTATGGATATATTCTACTGTTTTTAAAAGATTGGTAACTGGTAGGAGTACAAATCAGTGCAACTTTATGGAGGCAAATTTATAAACTAAATGTCAAGAGCTTTATAAGTGTTCACACAATTAAAAGAACAAATCTTAATTAAAATGCAAAATAGAGACAGACTCATAGATAGAAAGCAAGATGACAGTTCTGAGGAGGGCTGGGGGTGTTGAGGAATGAAGGAAATAAAGGACAAAATAAAAAAGAGAAAGAACTCATGGACATGGACAACAGTGTGATAATTGTGGGGTTAAGGGGGAAAGTGGAGGTGGACAAGAATACAGGGGTATAAGTGGTGATGAAAAAAGTAAAACCTTTTTTAAAAATTTAAAAAAATTATAGATATAATAAAAATGTTGACAAATTTTAGAGACAAGAAGCTATACAAATTTCTAAATACACTCAATACTCTTAGCTCTATCCTTCCCACCTAGGTTTCTAACCTACAGCCTGAGAAGATTCTTTGTATGGGATTCTGTACTTTCTTTCTTTTTTTAATTGAAAAAAAAACTTTTACTTAAGGAAATATATTAGCATTTTTGCGAGTAAACTAAGAAATGTGGAATGGGTTAATGGTGTGTTTACTCTTATTTGGATTTTTGGCCATGATGAGATTAAGAAGTTGAGATTGAATAGAGTAGTTCTATGCAGACTCAATTCTCCAGGAAGCTTACTGAGTTTTCTCAGTGTTTTTGACTGGTAACTTGAACCATTCAGGTCATGCAGCCAAGTAAGTGGAAATGATTGTTAAAATTTTGAGAAAGTTTAGTGTCTCTTAAGGTAGATTTTGTGTGTGTGTTTTTAAGTTTGTTAGAGCCCTGGCTGGTGTAGCTCAGTGGATTGAGTGCAGGCCTGTCAACCAAAGGATCATGGTTCGATTCCCAGTCAGGGTACATGCCTGGGTTGCAGGCCAGTTCCCAGCAGGAGACACACAAGAGGCAACCGTACATTGATATTTCTCTCCTTCTCTCCTTCCCTTCCCCTCTAAAGACAAACAAGTTTTTAAAAGAATCTTTAAAAAAACAGTGTCTTTAAAAAAATTTGCTAGATCAGTTTTAGGTTCACAGCTAAATTGAGAGGATGTCATAGAAATTTCCCATATACCCTCTGTCCCACACATGTCTCACACTAACAAACCCCCCACCAAGTGGTATGTTTGTTACAACTGATGAATTTATATTGACCTATTAAATTTGAACTGGTATTTTATCCTAAGTATTTTGTTCTGTTATCTGGAGTTATGGGTTTTGACTTCCTAAACTATAAAAATGTGATTTTTCTTTTCACTCTCAGGAGTCTAGGAAGATATGTTCCCATTTCATGAATGTTGTGAAGAACTCCAGTGCCCAGGTATGTCCTGCCTTTCTTTTCCTTTTTTAATGCATTTTTTCTTTTTTATTGTATTTTATCCATTGCCCTTTAGTCTCCTATACTTCCCCTCTCTCCTTTTACTTTCTATCTGCTGATTGCTTCCAAAGGTTTCTTTTGTTAGGAATAGGTATTTAGCTCCTCATTCTTTCATGTACTGCCCCCTTAAACCAATCTCTAACTTCTTCATTCAAAATAAAGAAGTCAAATAGTTATAGTATTGGGAAAAAAGTAAAATATGTCTAAAACATGGCCACTGGTTAAATATTTATAGTGTATCAGTGGATGGCGATCTGCACAGTAATTTGAAGTTGTACTTTGGAGGGGGGTCTCTGAATATAAATATTGCCTTCACTCTCTCCTGGAATACCACTGAAATAGAAGTATAGAAGTTCAACAAACAAATAAAACTTCATGTAAGTGAAGATAATGAAATGATGCATCACTAGTGAACAAGATATTTCAACAAATTTCAGAATGTCATGGATGGAATCATGGTGATGAGCTAAAAGAGATAGAGAAAGCTGAAGCCCAGAATGTCCTATACCGAGACTGAGAGGAAGTGTGTTCAACTTCCTAAGAGCATACAGTCTTAGTAGTTATTAGGGAGATGAGTCTTAGAATAGAAGTAGGTCTGAAAGCAGAAAGATTTAATATCTTAATGTAGACTAATCTGACTAGTTCGTTCTAAAAAATAGAAAAATGTGAGGCTTACTTTCTATTTTTTAATAAAAATTATATTAAACCTAGAATTCTCTATTTAGTTGCATTATTAATCAAATATATTTTCCAACTTACAAAAATTAAGGACATTTACTAAGGAAGTTTCTTGATGCAGTCTCCAGTAAACTATGGGAGCAAATGACAGAAGAAGAAAATTTTGGTATATAATGAGAACCAACTAAGAAGTGATGGGAAAGGAAAGTCCCAGGATGATAGGTCAGAATTGGAGAGTCAATAAAATACAGATGGAAGAGGACAGAGGTCTTCAAAAAGAGAGAGTAACAGGATAAAAAAAGTCTTAATTATTATAACTAGCATAACTGAAAAGTTTAAAGTCTTTCTCACTGAAAGTTTAGAAATATATAGTAATAAGATAAAATTAAATTTAAAAAATGTATTTAGAAAAATATTTAGGAAATCAAAATTTTCATAAGAAAATCATAATCCCAATATGAAGCAAATTATAATGTGGCAAGATTTAGGTAATTGATGAAATATAAATAAAGAAAATCCACTTGACCTAATGTCAAGAACATTTGAGTAGCACATATTACCTGTGCATCTTCTATAACAGCATTAAACACAGTGCATTCAATTGTCTGTTTAGTTTTCTGTCCTTGAGGAGGACAGAGAAATGCCAACTGTGTTTGCTAAGGGATCCTCAATGCCTTTCACATTCCTACAAAATAAAGATAATGGCAGGCATCCTTTCTTAAACACCCATAATGATTGTAGACAATGCTATTTATAGCACTATGTATGAGACTTTTCAATTTATAAAATAGATACCACTGTAACTGTTATTTTATAGATCAGAAAACTGTGGAACTTTTATGGTTAGTTTGTCTAAAGTTACCCAGCTAAATAATTGAAAAAACCTGGACAAGATCTCCTATATGTCAGTCTCCAGGGTCCATGCTCTGTTATTCAATACAAATTTGTTATTAAAGTAATTATTATTGATATTAAAGGTATTTGAAAAACTACTGTTTATGTCATTTCAATTAATAATTATCCACAGATTTGTTCTACATATAATTTTTGAGTATCTATTCCTTTGTCCTGATCAGGGCTGTATAATCTATACATATATTAGCAAACCCTGGCCCCTACTCTCAGGAAATTTATATTCTAATTTTGGAGACAGAAAATAAACAAATAAGCAAACAAATAAGTAAATAGTTAAATTTAATAGAAATTTTAAAATTATTTTAAAAGCCTACTGAAAAGAGGAGAATATTATGTGCAGAGTAAGGAGGGACCATTGTGATAGTAAAAGACTATTCTAAGTGGGATGTATAATAAGGCCAAACAGATTACATGACCTTTAAGCTGAGTTTTAACTGAGTTATCAATACAACTAGTGGAGGAAAGAATTTTCCAGAGAGTATACACAGGCTTAATGTTCAAGGAACTGTAAAAGGATCCACTATGGATAGAACATAACTTGGTAGAAGAAGAGAAGGTTTAGATGAAATTGGAGGGAGAGACAGATACGATAGAGTGCGCAAAAATTTAGAGGTTAAAAATTCCTGAACTGGTGGGGGCCATTTACCACTTGGAGAAGACTGAATGGATTGTATGGGTAAGTTTGTGTGAAAGCAGTAATCAAATTCTATTTTTTCTATTAAATCAGTTGATAAAATTATATAGATTTCAAGTGTACAATTCTATGAGACATCATCTTTATATTGTATTGTGTGCTAACCACCCAAAGTCAAATCTTTTCTTGTCACCACATATTTGACCTCCTTTGCCCTTTACTATCTGCCCCCCTCCACTTTACTTGGTAACCAGCAGATTTTGTCTATGTCTATAAGATTTGCTTGTTTTTCTTGTTTGTTTATTTATTGCTTTCAGTTTTATATCCCCCATATGAGTAAAATCAAATGGTTCTTGACTTCTGTCTGATTTATTTTGCTTAGCATGATATTCTCAAGATCCATCCATGTTGTCACAAATGACATCATTTCATCTTTTCTTATGGCTCAGTAATATTCCATTATATACAGCTACTATGGAAAACAGTATGGAGGCTCCTCAATAAACTAAGAATAGAGTTACCATGTGATTCAGCAACCCCTCTTCTAGTTATCTACCTGAAAATTTTGGAAACATTTGTTCACAAAGGTACATGTACCCTTAAATTGATTGTAGCTTTATTCATGATGGCTATGACATGAAATGGCTGAAATATCCTTCAATAGATGATTGAATGAGGAAAATGTGATATATATATATCAAATTATTTTTGGACATGCTGTTTGAGGTACTTATGAGGTATCTCAAGAGAGATGTCAGTGGGCATTTGTTTATGCAAGTCTGTAATTCAGGGAACAGTTTTATATAGATTTGGGCATATAAATTTAGAAGTCATTTACTATCTAAATGTCCTTGTTACAAAGCAATATATATCCAAGGCAATTGTATTTATTACAGCATCCCTGTTGCTGAGGTCTTAAATAAGTTGTTTAAACAGCCTTTTCTCTACTGTCTAAGGTCTATACCAAATCTATCGCATCACATGTTTAGTGCCCACAGGAAGCAATTTAAATGAATAAAAATTAATTTCTATAACTCATAACTTTGTAGATAAATGCATTTCTTTAAAAATGTCCATTTTCTTGGCCTTAAACAGACAAACTATTATAGACTTGAGGGTAGAAATTAGGACAGTTTTATGTTGGATGGAACTGTGGACTTTGTGTCCCACAAGAGAAGCAGAGAAAGAAGCTCAAAGTTCTCTACTACTTAGTCATACCACTTAAGGTGTAAATAAAGGTAGGGTGTTTTTTCTCTACCTTAACAAAAGCAATCAAACTAAAATACACTGAAGTAAATGCACACCAAAACAATTTCCAATACATTAACTGAAACCCTAAGCACTGTCTTTGTCTAGCCAGTCTAATGATTGGTGGTCAAAGCCCTGGGTCTCTTTACACCCCTCACAAAGAAAGAAAGAAAATGTGGGATCCAAAATGGCACTGGAGTAAGTGGAAGTTACACTCACCTTTTTTCAGAACAAAACTGGAATTATAACTAAATTATAGAAAAATAAACCTGAATAAGAAACTGAAGGCTAGCTAAATGGAAATCTTACAACCATGAATTTATAGAATAAGCCACGCTGATACTGGTAGAAAGGGCAAAAAGGCAAGAAGGACTGGGCTGTACCACACATGGCAGCTCAGAATCTAAAGTGATATTTCAACTGCAAAGGTTCCCCCCTGAGGAGTGTGTGGTCTCAACCTCACACAAGGTTCCCCAACCTAGAGCATCAGAGCTGGAAAGAAAAGGCCACATAAGATCTGGCTGTAAAAAATCAGTGGGCATTATGACCACCAAGGAGAGAAGGAAGTCTGCTAGAAATCTAGATCCCCTCTTAAAGGGGCAACACACAAAATCTCAGTCTCAGTTACACACCCTGGGCTCCAGCAGTAGGTGGGTGGCTCACCTTGGATCAGACTACAGTCATGTCAGGAGAAACTGGGTTGTGTGGCTCTGAGAGAGAGCTGAACAGACAGCTACCAGGGTTCCTGTGATGAGACCCTCTCTCACATTGCCCACAGATGGAATCTTTCCTTGGTTAAGCCCTACCCTCCATACTGCATCAACCTGGAGGAAAGCAATAGCCCCACACTACTGACTCCTGGTCACCCCACCTTGCTAATTACAGGCTTTCCAGGAGGTCCAACAAAAATATGGAATAGACAGAGTTGTATGGCTCTAGAACATGGGCCATTTTTACCTCGCACAAAATGGGTGCAGATCCCTCCCTTCAAAAGGTCAAATCTTGGTTGTTTTTGGCCTAATAAACACTATTGGCTTCCCCTGATAACTCCCTGAGACCCTGTCCCATCACAAAGGTCGGAAAGCAGCTGGTTACTGGCAGCTGACCTTGATGTACATTGGGGCTTTTGATGAGTGACCTTAGGCCCAGCACTGGCACCAAATTTAAATATCAATATGATAAGCACTTGGTGATTCACTGAGAACCTAACTCATGCAACTTGTATACTGCAAAAGGATCTTTTAGTGACTGAGCTTGACAGGAAGCCAGCAGACAGAAGTGGGCAGAGGCAGATCTAGAGGGCCTTAACTGTTCTCCTGACCTACTATTACACTTGGTGCTAGTGGAAACAGGTGTTGGTGCACAGCTAGGCCCTTCTCACACACACCCAGGCTGAGCAGAGGCATCCACAAACTGTGGGCTGCGTTGTAGCTCAAAATAGGTTACTCAGTGCCATTCACAGGAACTGTCTGACATTTACCTGCACTGGAATCTCTCCCAAGAGGTCTCAGACCCAATAAACCCAGTAGAAGTCTTCAGACAATATCAGAGCAGGATCCAATTAACTCCACAAGCATTACATTCAAAAGGAGATCTTGTCAGACACCAAATACCATGAGGCAAATTCTGCTTCATGTAGTCAGCACCCTCAGAGCAGCTCATACACAGTGTTCCAGGTCTATCTTCACAGTCAGCAGCCTGAAGTTTACCTACCCCTGGGCAAGCCAATGGCAATCAAGATTCAACTACAAGAGGGCTCACATAACCCACAAAAGGGATATTTCTGAAGAATCCAGCTCAAGTGGTCAAGGAAACTGTGCCACAAGGTCTGACTGAATATTTAAGATTGCGCTATCCAGCAAAGCTATCATTTAGAGAATGAAAAGGGCAGGTAAAATGATTCACAGCTAAGGTCAAGTTAAAAGAGTTCATCAGTACCGAGCCCTTATTATATGAAATGTTAAAGGGACTTACTAAGAAGAAGAAGATCAAAATTGGAAGAGTAAAATGACAAACTCACAACTGTCAATAACCAAACCTAAACAAAACAAAAACAAAAACTAAGTAAGCAAACAACTAGAACAGGAACAGAATCACAGAAATGGAGAGCCCATGGAGGGTTATCAGTGGGGAGGTGGTGGTAGGAGAATGGGGGAAAGGAAAGGTAATAAGAAGCATAAATGGTAGGTATGAAATAGAGTGGGGAAGGTTAAGAGTAGTATAGAAAATGTAGAAGCCAAAGAACATATATGAACAATCATGGATATGAACTAAGGGAAAGATAGTTGGTGGCAGGGGTGGGTGAAGAGTGGAGGAGAATAAAGTGAGGGAAATGGGACAAATATAAGAGCATGATCAATAAAATATATTTAAAAAAGAAGTATAAAATGGAGTAAAAATAGCCTCTTCAACAAATGGTGTTGGGAGATCTAGACAGCTAAGTACAAAAAAAATGAAACCTGACCACCAACTTACACCATACAGAAAAATAAACTCAAGATGCATAAAAGACTTAAATATAAGTCATGACACAATAAAAGTCCTAGAGGAGAACACAGGCAAGAAAATCTAATATTCCACACAGCAATATACTCACCAATATGTCTCCTAGAGCAAGGGACATAAAGAATAAATGGGGCTTTTGTTTATTTTCATCAAAATAAAAAGCTGCATGGCTAAGGAAAACATCAGCAAAATGAAAAGGGAACAAACCATAAGGAGAATATATTTGCCAATGATACCTGGACAAGAGTTTGATCTCCAAAATACATAAAGAACTCACATGACTCTACTCCAGAAAGACAAATATCCCAATTAAAAAATGGGCAAAGGACCCAAACAGACACTTCTCCAAGAAGAATATAGAGAGGGTCCAGAAACATATGAAAGGATGTTCAGCATCACTAGCCATCAGGGAGATGTAAATTCAAACCACAATGAGATACCACTTCACACTGGTGAGAATGGTCATCATAAACAAATCAACAAACAGTAAGTGCTGGTGAGGCTGTGGAGGAAAAATGGAACCCTAGTGCACTGTTGGTGGGAATGAAGACTGGCACAGCCCTGTGGAAAACAGTATGGGATTTTTTCAGAAAACTAAAAATGAAACTGCTTTTTGACCTGGCAATTCCACCACTGATATTATACCCTAAGAATACTGAAACAGTAACTCAAAAGAACCTATGTACCCCAATGTTCATAGCAGCATCATATATAATAGCTAAGTGTTGGAAGCAATCTAAATGCCCATCAGTAAATGAGTGGATCAAAATACTATGGTACATTTACACAATGAAATACTAGGCAGCAGAAAGAAAAAAGGGAGCTCTTACCCTTTGCAAAAACATGGATGGATCTGGAGAGCATCATGCTAAGTGAAAGAAGCCAGGTGGTGAAAGACAAATACCATGTGATCCCACTTATTTGTGGAACCTAATCAACAAAACAAACAAGCATGTAAAATACAACCAGAGACATTGAAATAAAGAACAAACTGACAGTAACCAGAGAGGAGGAAGGAGGGGATGAGGGGGCGGGGAAAAAAGGCAGGGTTGTCAAGGAACATGTATACAGGATACATGGACAAAGCCAAAGGTGGGTAAGACCAAGGGTGGGAGGTGGGGCTGGGTGGAGCAGAGAGTAGTGGGGGGGGGGGATGGAGACAACTGTATTTGAACAACAGTAAAAAATAAAATAAAATGATAGTTCAGCTAAAAAAATTCACACATGAAATCTCTCTTAACTGGAATGAAAGTTTGCCCATTGCTTTACTTTGGACCAGGGTAGCCCACAAACTCTGCTTGACATTCATTCCCTTCAAGACACTATATGGCCAACATGTTCTATATTCTGAACTCCTGCGAAACACAGAGGCTTCCTCCCTAGAATCCCACATGCAAACAGTGGCTCAATTCCAAGCTACCTTTTAGGAATTGGGCATGCCTCGAAAATCTAGTCAAAATGCAACCACCCTACCATATCCTCCAGGAGTCCAGGTTTTAATAAAAGTCTGGAAAGATGTTTCCCCTAGCTCTGAACTGTAATCCTGTGGAAAGACCCCTCCTGGTTCTTATCACTTCCAGTCAGCCATCATGGTCCCTGGCTCTTCCAGCTGGTTACATTACTCTCAAGTCAAACTTTAGAAGAAGCCAACATCTTTTTCAGGACTTCCAAAACAGCAAAACAATACCCTGTGCGCCAGAAAAGACCTCAAACTCATCTTCAAGGAAATAAAAACCTGCTACAAATAAGTAACACAATAAGTAGGCTTAATATAATTGTCTCTCTCTCTATTTCTGACACTCTTTTCACCGGTTTGTCAGTATGCCCAGCCTACTCCATGAGAAAGAAATTTTTCTACTACTTGTAGATTTAATACTTATCAAAGAAAGTCCCAGGTCTTCCAAAAAAAAAGGGGGGGGGGTAAAGGACCTGAATATACACTTCTTCAAGGAGGACATACAGATGCCCACTAGGCATAAGAAAATATGTTCAACTTCACTAATCATCAGAGAAATGCAAATTAAAATCACAATGAGATATCACCTCACATGTTTCAGAATTGCCATCATCAGTAAATCAAGAAATAACAAGTATGGGCCAAGAAGTGGAGAAACAAAAACACTTGTGCCCTGTTGGTGGGAAAGCAAATTGGTGCAGCCACTGTAGAAGATAGTATGTAGGTTCCCCAAAAATTAACAATGGAACTGCTTTATGACCCAGTGAGGATTCCACTACTGAGGATTTATCTGAAGAAACCCAAAACACAGTTTCAAAAGGATGTATACATCCCCATGTTCATTGCAGCAACATTTATAGTAGTCAGGCTATGGAAGTAATCGAAGTGCCCATTAATAGACAAATGGATAATGAAAGGAGCAGTATACATTTATACAATTAAATTTTAATTGGCCATAACAAAGAATGAAATATTACCATTTGAACAGCATGGATGACAGAGGGTATTACGCTAAGTGAAATGTCAGTCAAAGAATGACAAATACCATATGTTTTCACTTATATGTGGAATATAAGTAATATAAATAATCAAAACAGAAACAGACTTATAGAAACAGAAAACAGACTAATGGTTGCTAGAGTGGAGGGCTCTTGGGGGCCTGGGTTAAAAAAAGGTGAAGAGATTAGTAAATTCAAGTTGGTTGTTGCAAAATAGTTATAGAGATATCATCAATAATAACATAGTAACTATGTATGGTGCTAGGTGAGTACTGGAAATATCCAGGGGAACATTCTGTAAAGTATATGATTGTCCAATCACTATGCTATACACCTAAAACTAGTACAAAATAATATCAAATGTAAACTGTAACTTAAATATTAAAAATGAATTTTAAAGTGAAGGGAATTGGGTGGCATGGTTTGTAGACTACACCTACCTCTAAGTGAGGACTGTGTGTGAACTGCCCATGGTCCCCTGAAGAATATTCTGTATAATTCTAAAACCATGACAATACCTTTGCTTAAATGTCTGCATATGACTATCAAGGACAATTGAACTGATACTTTATGAACCTAAATTTTAACAGGTTGAGGCTGACAAGATACAAAGGTAGGTAAGGAAGAATCCTGTCCCAGTCTCTAAGCCATACAGGATTACATTGGAAACCACTACTTAGTAAGTGCTTAACAGTATATCAGACCTGTGGTTGGGTGCTTTCCACACTGCTTCCTGGTGAAAGGGAGGGAGCAGAAAAAGCTAGAATTATTGAAGTTTGAAACTGAAGAGAAAGGTCTTGGAGTAGAACATGCCAAGAATAGCTTCAGGTTCCATGTTCTGACTGGTCTGTTCTCTGTCTTTCCAGATCACAGTTCTACTAGATGTCTTGTACAATATGTATACATTACTAACTCATCTTTCCAAATTAGCTTTTCATATGCCACCTATTTCCTTGTACAAAGTCCTAAAATCACAGCACCATTAATACATTTTGATTTCTCATGTTTCTGAGCTAGGCAAGGCTCTCCAAAGTCTTCCTCTCTCCCCACCACAAAAGAAATGATGTCTTTACTGTGTTCTTTGCAGAATGTTACTAGTTTAAGCCACAGGGAGGACCCAGTTCCTGGTGTGCCAGAGAATTCCTCAGACTAGCCATGTAGTGTTTTCCATATGTGTTTTGAGGCCTTTTAGTAACAAGACCTTGACTATTTTGTTTCTTCTCATTTTAGAAACCTTCCATGATTCTTTTAGGATGAAAAGAGAATCTACCAAATCTATGCAAACATCCCAAGCTACACTAACTATACACAGAGTTCAAGCAACATATTATAATCCAGACCAACTTAATAATGTAAACAGTTGCAGGAAACAAAAGTAGCCAAAAAATATGTAGGAAACCATAATGAATATTCAAGTTAACAGAAATATAATATCACATCATCAGGGAAAGAACCCAAATAGTCCTTTTTTCCAGAACTCTATGCACCTCCCATCTTGATCATGCATTTTTAAAGCAATGAAACAATCTATTGCTCAATCTCATAGCACACTGGCAAATGATCAACCCTAAGGGTTAAATTAATTAATATAGCTGTCCTACCCAATCATAATGGAAGCAAGAATAAGTAAAGTTAAAGTTAGACTTTTGGGTATTTTCATTTGTTGTTTATTTAATGGCAGATATGAGTATCAACTTTTAAAAATATCAAGAATACTTAAAAGCAAACATCTATTTTATCATATATGAAATGCTATATTAAACATTTTAACTTGACTTTTTTGGACTATTGTATGATACATGCTGTAGATACTATTTAATCTTCAAGGCTTATTAATGTTATAAGAAGCCAAACTTTATTTTGCTGAAAATAATGAGAGCTCAAGTACCAAGTTATTTCACAACTTTCTCTCCAGTGCTTGAAGTCCTCATAATAACAATATTTTTTATAGTGCATCTCTCAGCTATGGCATCCAAGGTGCCAAGTGCACCAATACTGTTAGAACACATTAAACCCATTAGATGTGAGATAAATACAGATGAAACCATTTAAACTGGAATGGAATGGTAAGAAAAACCTGTAGAGAATAAAAGTGGCTTTGGGCATCTCTAACAGAAGCACTTAATCTATTGGACTGCTTATGTGATCAGGCATCCCAGAAACTCAAGGCAACTTAGGAAGGTAATCCCCTCATCTCACTCAGAGCTCACAGGCACCATTTATAACTCCTGATATAACAAATTTTAATTCATTATGTTGTACTCAATGAAAAGTTCCTCAAGTGCCACTACCCGTAAAGTAAGAACCTATTTTCAACTATGTATATGGTATTCTGCTAGTCATCAGTGTTGTTCATCAAATTTCCAATTTCCACTTTTAAGAGCAGGGTAGTATGTCCTGACCCCTGTGATGTTGGGTAAGGTCTGCGACTGGCCAAAAAATTGTAAATGGAAGGGATATCTATGATATCTCCAGGCCAGAACACTCACTTGCTGATTTAAGACTGTCTCTCCATTATGACAACTTAGCAGTGTGTGAGATGGTGACTGCTCCACCAGCCGAGGGCCCTTTCAACCCATCATGGACCTGTAGAATGAGCATGTATTACATCTGTGTTGTTTTAAGCCAATGTAATTTGGGAATTATTTGTTACTACGGTATAACCTAGCCTATGGAGACTGATTATAAGCTCAATTTTAATACAGAGTCCTATTTGCCTGGACCAGAAGAGGGACTCAGTAATCTAGTCCCTCAGCATTCTTTAAAAAGCATTCAGTTCAAATTTTCCAAACACTTTGAAGCTCTCATTTTTGTGTGCTGCCAATTTTGACCAGTGGAATGAAGATAAAAGCTATTATTTATTGAGTACTCACATGTGTTAGGCATTTGGTAGAATGCTTTCCATATATTACCTTGTTTGATAGACTACACAACTTTAAAATGTAGAATTATTATTATACCATTTTATCAACAGGGAAAGTGGGGTTAAGTAACATTGTAAAAACTACATAGCCAGTCAACTAAAAATTTTGTTAGAACTTAGGCTGGCTAAATACAAAGTGCATGCTCATTAACACTAGGATGTATTTCCTCCCTGCATAATGTGGAAGAAAATCTGTTCTCATATCAGTGGCTGAATAAATGCCATTCTTTGGCAGATGGTGTTATAAAGCAGTACTGTATTATAAATACTTATATATTTTATGATTGCTGGCCCATTGAGCCATTTATATTTTATTTTTAAAAAACAGGGCAACTAGTATTTGATTTATCTCTCTTGTTCCAACCCACTGAAATGTCATAGTAGATTATCCACTTCCTGCTAGAAAAATATAGGGCCCATAAGGAAATGTTATTCATACTCATTAGCAAACACGCCATCTCCCCTCAAAATGTGCTACCTAAATTTTCAGCTGAGGTCTCTTAAAAATGTTGTGCTGGAAGGAGCTCTCCCTTGAATCCTTTTTTGCAAAATCTCTGTTTGTTTCTAATTATTTTTTACACTTCTGAAAATACTAGGAAGCGTGAAGAAACACCTTGTGACAATGTGCTCTTTGAAAAATAGTCAATTATCCTACTTTTTTGCCTTCTAAAATTCAAATATTCAATACAAGTTCCTTGGGCACATTCCCAAAATTTTACTTGGTTAGACTTCACCATGGAAAACAAAATTGGTTCAGCTGGGGTCTGTAGCCAGAACATTTTAAGCTTCATAGACCGTCAAAGTAGTGACCTGCCTTTCACCTCCTCTGTCTCTATGCTCTATTAAGGAAAATACCGGAAGAAATTTCCAGTCAGAGAAGCCAGATTGCATTTCAATTCAGTTTGCAGAAGAGGAACTGAATAGAGTTGGAGCAGGTGGTTATTTGTGGTTCTTACCTCAAATAGCTTGGAAAAGTTCTTCTGTAAACCTTTGGGGGCTTTTTGTAAATTTAATAAAATTTTCTGCACTTTTTTTTTAACTTGAGTCTTTTTCTACTAGAATATGGTATGTTTTTCTATTTTTCTTTTTTTTTATTGTTGTTCAAGTACAGTTGTCTCCATTTCCCTCCCTCCCTCTCCCCCACCCCACCCATCCCCACCTCCCACCCTCAATCCTACTCCCCTTTGGCTTTGTTCATGGGTCCTTTAAACATGTTCCCTGAGGATCCTTCCCCTTTATTCCCCTCCCCTCTACCCTTGTTTCTATCTTAAAGGAATCCGCCTTGTATCTACCACTTTTTCTTTTCCAAGAGTTTCTGAGTTCACAGAAATCATGACAAACAAAGGATCAAGAAAATTAGGTCCCCCAACTTGCTTCTGGGAAGATGGAAATATGTTATTTGTCACAAGAATTGATAGTAGGTTTTTTTCCACATTGCCTCTGTAGTCCAGATGGAAATATTTTAGGAGAAAGTCCTTTCCCTCTATGGCCCTATTTCTGTTTTAGCATGTCCTTCCTCTCTATCACGGTGCCCTAATCCTCAGCATTGCCTTTGATACATCACTATCCCAGTAGTCCTATTTCTGAAATGTCTCTAACACATACCCACACTTCTGATATTTTCTGCTACCTCCTTGGCCCAAAGCACCTTGAAATAGGACAACTTGCCTAATCTTCCCCCCGCCCTGCTGCTCCCTACAGCCAAACTACCTTAACTCTTCTCAGGACCTGATCATGCATGGGTTCCTGTGCCTACCTACAGTGCACATCACTTTAACAATCCTTATGCCCATGTTATTCTTAAAGTTCTGTTCAGCCCCACTTGATGTTGAGCCTTTCTTATTTCTCAGAGTGCAAAGGAATATCTCCCTTCTCTGACTGCCTATAACATTTCGTTGGCTTTTCCTCTATGGTATAATCTCAATTTCTAATTGTTTTTCTCTTGTGATTTGCTTTTGAGACCCAAATTAATGTTTTGTTCATCTTGCACCTTCCACAGCACCTACCACATGGTGAGTGTTTAATAAATAATTATTAGACAAAAATAGCCCTGGGTGGTGTAGCTCAGTGGATTGAGCATGGGCCTATAAACCAAAGGGTCCCCAGTTTCATTTCCAGTCAGGCCACATGCCTGGGTTGCAGGCCAGTTCACCAGTAGAGGCTGTGTGACAGGCAACCACATACTGATGTTTCTGTCCCTCTCTTTCTCCTTTCCTTCCCCTCTTTCTAAAAATAAATAAATAAAACTTTTAAAAAGTAATAATTATTGCAAAAATTAATTAGACAAAACAAACAAGTTTAACTAGATGCCAAGATTAGAAATAAGGCAGAAACATGTGAAATAAATAGTAAAGAGAAGTTAAAGCTTGCAAATTAATATATATTGCACCAAGTTGCTAAATGGAGTATCTTGACTTTCCTCTTTCCAACCTATCAACAAATCCTATTGATTCTGACTTTAAAATATATCGGAATCCAGCCAATTTTTATTTTCTTATTTTTAATATTTTACTGTTATTCTATTACAGTTATGCCAATGTTTCCCCCTTTGCTTTCCTATGTCCATCCAACCCACGAATCCACAGTCAATTCCTACACTGTTGCCCATGCCCATGAGTCATTCATAGACATTCTTTGACTAGTCCCTTCCCCTTCTTCCCACCATTAACCCCCATCCCGCCCCTATGGTAACTGTCAGTCTTTTCCATGTTTCCATGCCTGTGTTTCTATTTTGTTCATTAGATTCTTTTTATAGCTGAGATTGTATGGTATTGGTCTTTCACTGACTGGCTTCTTTCAGTTACCATAATTTTCTCCAGTTCGATCTATGCTGAAGCAAAAGGTAGGAGTTCCTTCTTTCTTCCTGCTGTGCAGTACTCCCTTATGTAAATGTACTAGTTTGTGGTTCACTCATCTACTGATGCTCACTTAGGCTGTTTCCAGCACTTGGCTATTGTAAATAGCACTGCTATGAATACAGGGGTGCATAAATTCTTTTGAATTGGTGATTTGGGATTCTTACAGTATACTCCCAGCAGCAGGATTGCTGGGTCAAAAGGCAGTTCCATTTTTAGTTTTTTGAGGAAATTCTACACTGTTTTCCACAGTGGCTACACCAGTCTGCATTCCCTCCACCAATGCACTAGGGTTCCTGTTACTCTGCACCCTCGCCAGCACTCGTTGCATGTAGATTTATTAATGATGACCATTTTGACCAGTGTGAGATGATAGTTTATTGTGGTTTTAATTTGCATGTTTCTGATAGCTAATGATGTTGAATATCTTTTTATATGTCTATGGGCCATCTGTACATCCTCCTTGGGAACATGCTTATTTAAGTCCTTTGCCCATTTTTTAATTGGATTGTCTTTCCGGTGTTCAGTGGTATAAGTTCTTATATATTTTGGAGATTAAACCCTCGTCCAATGTGTCATTGGCAAATATGTTCTCCCATGTGGTCAGTTCCCTTTTCATTTTGATGATGGTTTCTTTAGCCTTACAGAAGCTTTTTAATTTGATGTAGTCCCATTTGTTTATTTCTTCTTGCTTTATGTCCCCTCCCCTAGGACATGTATCAACACAAATATTGCTACATGTAATCTTTGATACTTCACTGCCTATGTTTTTTCCTCTATGACCTTTATGATATCAAGACTTATATTTAAGTCTTTTATTCATTTTGAGTTTATTGTGGTGTATGGTATTGGTTGCTGGTCCAGTTTCATTTTTTTGGCATGTGCGAGTTCAGTTCTCCCAACGCCATTTATTGACGGGCTATTTTTTACTGCATTGTATGTTCATGCACCCTTTTCAAATGTTAATTGACCATAGAGACATGGATTTGCTTTTGGGCTCTCTATTCTGTTCCATTGATCTATGTGTCTGTTCTTATGCCAGTACCAGACTATTTTGATTACAATGGACTTGTAGTACAGTTTGATATTGCATATTGTGATCCCACATACTTTGTTCTTCTTTCTCAAGGTTGCTGAGGCTATTAGTGGTATTTTTCAGTTTGATATGAATCAAAAATTTTTTGTTCTAGATCTGTGAATTTTGCTATTGGTATTTTAAGGGGAATTGCATTGAATTTATAGATTGCTTTGGGTAATATGGAGATTTTAATGATGTTAATTCTTCCAACCCATGAATACAGTATATGCTTCCATTTATGTATATCTTCCTTAATTTCCTTCTTCAGTGGTCTATATTTTCCAAGTACAAGACTTTGACCTCTTTGGTTAAATTTATTCCTCACTACTTAATTTTTCTTGTTGCTATTGTAAATGGGATTATTCCCCTAGTTTCTCTTTTTATATTTCATTTTTTGTGTACAAAAATGCCAACAATTTCAGAATATTGACTTTGTATCCTGCTACTTTGCCAAAATCATTTATTAGGTTGAGTAGTATTTTGGTGAAGACAATACAGTTTTTTATGTAAAACATCATGTCATCTGTGAAAAATGAGCATTTTACTTCCTCCTTTCCAATTCGGACACCTTTTATTTCTTTTTCTTGTCCAATTGCTGTGGTTAGAAATTCCAGTACTATGTTGAAAAAGAGTGGTAACAGTGGAAATCTTTGTCTTGTTCCTGATCTTAAGGGGAAATTTTTATTTTTTTGACTATTGAGTATAATGTTGGCTGTAGGTTTCTCACATATGTCCTTTATTATGTTGAGGAATACTCCCTCTATTCCCACTTTGCTGAGTATTTTTATCTCAGCAAAGATTTTGCTGGATTTTATCAAATGCTTTTTCAGCATCTATTGATCAGATCATATAATTTTTGTCCTTCAGTTTGTTTATGTGTGGTATTATGTTTATTGATTTGTGAACACTGTACCATCCTTGCACCCCTGGGTTGCAAAACCAGATTTGTGTTTTTAAAACCTAGCCAATCTATGGAGGAACAGAGCAAACAGCCAACAGTACCCCAGCATATATGAAAATAAGAGACCAAAAATTGTGGCAGACACTGAAATACCAGTCGGTAAGGAGAGTGCTTCAGAACAATAAGGTCCCAGGGACCAGAGTGGGTACCAGGGAAGCTGTAGCCCCAGGCCCGGCAACCGGTCTATCACAGACTCCTTGGGAGCAGCAGGCCTGCCACAGAGTCCTTGGGAGAGAGACAGGCCAACTGCTCCCTCCCTCCCCAGCCAAACAAGGTTTAAGCAGCACTGGGCGAGACGTGGTTGCTTCAAGTCGCAGAGAGGGGAATAAGGACAAAGAGGCAAACACACAGGGGCTGTGATCACCCACAGCGTCTGTGGTCGCTGGCTTGGGAGAGTTGAGAGTGGCATAGTGATGTGCACTTACCCCAATAGTCACAATCTGGCTGAAGAATTGAACTGTACAGAGCAGCAGGCTTGAGTAAGAAGAATTTCTCAAAAAGAAAAACTGTTTGGGGAATTCTCCTGCAATAGCAGCTCAGCCTACTCCCCTCCCAGGCAGGCAGCAATCCCAAGGTTACGTGGAAGGTTGCACAAAAGCACCGGGGGGGGGGCAGTTTGCTTGTGGGAAGCGACAGAGGGGATGCAAATCTGAGAGAGCATGGAACAGGCACCATTGTTCCCTCTCTGACCCCAGCCCCACAGATAGCACCATAACCCAGCAACTAGGTTGCCCCACCCTTGTAAACACCTAAGCCTCCACCATCCACACATAACAGATGTCACCTGACCAAAAATGACTCCAATAGAAGAACAGCTCAGACCCCAGAGCCAATACTTTTAAGAGAGCAAGAGATAGCCAAACTATCAGATGCACAGTTCAAAACACTGGTGATCAGGATACTTGCAGAATTGGTTGATTTTGGTTGCAAATTAGATGAACAAATGAAGGCGATGACAAGTGAAATGAAGGAAAATGCACAGGGAACCAATAGTGATGGGAAGAAAACTGGGACTCAAATCAATGTAGTGGACCAGAAGGAAGAAAGAAACAACCAAACAGAAGAGAGGAAAGAAATAGAAATTCAAAAAAATGAGGAGAGGGTTAGGAACCTCCAGGACATCTTTAAACGTTCCAACATCCAAATTATAGAAGTATCAGGAGGGGAAGAGGGAGAGCAACAAGTGGAAAACTTATTTGAATAAATAATAGAGAACTTCCCCAATCTGGCAAAGGAAATCGACTTCCAGGAAGTTCAGGAAGCTCAGAGAGTCCCAAAGAAGTTAGACCCAAGGAGGAACATACCCACCAAGGCACATCATAATTACATTAGCCAAGATTAAAATGAACAAGAGAATTCTAGAAGCAACAAAAGATAAGGGGACAGTTACCTATGAAGGAATTCCCATCAGACTGTCAGTTGATTTCTCAAAAGAGACCTTACAGGCAAGAAGGGGATGGAAAGAAGTATTCTGAGTCATGAAAGGCAAGGACCTACATCCAAGACTGCTCTATACAACAAAGCTTTCATTTAGAATGGAAGGGAAGATAAAGCACTTCTCAGACAAGGTCAAGTTCAAGGAGTTCATCATCACCAAGCCCTTATTATATGAAATGTTAAAGGGACTTATCTAAGAAAAAGAAGATAAAAATATGAACAATGAAAGGACAGCAAACTCACAGTTATTAACA